>JAYESA010000481.1:0-157500 GCA_036927795.1 Iris macrosiphon
GATGATATCTTGGTGTACTCGAAGAATGGGGAGGAACATGCAGAGCACTTGTGGACCGTGCTACGGAGTCTTCGGGACAACAAGTTATATGCAAAACGGAGTAAGTATGAATTCTGGCTGAGCAGTATATCTTTCCTCGGGCACATCATTTCTGCGGGAGATATTTCAATCGATCCAAAAAAAATTGAAGCCATCGTCGAGTGGAAGCGTCCTGCATCCGTCAGTGAGATTCGAAGCTTCCTTGGGCTAGCGGGCTACTACCGACGTTTCGTAAAGGATTTTTCCAAATAAGCATCACCTCTGACTCGCCTCACACAGAAGGGAGTCGTGTTTGAGTGGTTTGCTGACCGTGAAGCCTCGTTTGAAGAGTTAAAGTATCGCCTCACCTCTGCCCCGTTACTTGCACTACCAAACGAGACCTCGGGATTCCAAATATTCAGTAACGCGTCAGGGCAGAGCTTGGGGTATGTACTTATGTAATAGGATAGGGTGATAGCCTACGCATCCAGGCAACTAAAAAAGCACGAGAAGAATTATCCTACGCATGACCTGGATCTAGCGACTTGTGTTCGGGCTAAAATTATGGCGACACTACCTCTATGGAGTGGCTTGCCAAATTTATACCGATCATAAAAGTTTAAAGTACCTATTCACCCAAACAGACCTCAACCTACGACAACGACGTTGGCTAGAATTAATAAAAGATTATGACTTGACGATTGACTATACACCTGGCAAGAGAAATATTATAGCGGATGCGTTGAGTCGAGTGTTTGTGGGATCCCTGTCCGTTGATCGCATGTTACAAAGGGACTTAGAGGAAATAGGCGTTGAACTCCGAATTCGATATCGCGATGCGCGGGTTACTCAGATGCGCTTCGTACCCAACCTGTTAGAGAGGGTCACATCTACTCAGAGGGACAACACATTTATAAGAAAAATGCACGAGCAGATTCTAGCGGGAAAGGCGAAAGACTTTGCAGTAGATGAGAATGGATTATTGCGAGTTAAGGGAAGGCTATGCGTCCCCAATGACTCAGAACTCAGAAAAGAGATCCTTGTGGAAGCTCACTATGCAGCCTAAACGGTCCATCCCGGGAGCACGGGGATGTATAAAGACCTCCGCACTATTTTTTGGTGGCACGACATGAAGAAGGATATGGTGCTCTTCGTGTCGCGATGCATAACATGTCAGAGGGTGAAAGCAGAACATCAGAGACCGGGCGAAGAAATACAGAATCTTGTTATTCTAGAATGGAAGTGGGAGCACATAAGCATGGACTTTATTGATGGCTTGCCGAAGACGCAACAGGGGAATGATGCAATCTAGGTCATCGTCGACCGGTTAACCAAGTCAGCGCACTTCATTGCCATCAAAACCACTTGAAGCACCGATCGACTTACCCAGACCTACCTTGATGAGATAGTTCGGCTACACGGAGTTCCAGTTTCCATAGTATTAGATCGGGACGGGCGGTTCCTATCACATTTCTGGGAAAACCTTCAGTCAGCAATGAGGACCAAGTTGAAGTTCAGCCCAGCCTACCATCCTCAAACAGATGGCCAAACAGAACAAGTGAATCAGGTACTAGAAGACATGCTACACCTCTGCGTAATCGACTCGAAGTCATATTGGGACGTCTACCTACCGTTGGCCGAATTTGCATACAACAACAGTTATCAGTCCAGCATCCAAATGGCTCCGTACGAGGCTATGTATAGGTAGAAGTGTAGGTCACCGATCTTCTGGGATGAAGTTGGGGAGCGCCAAATCCTTGGACCGGAACTGGTTGAATAAACAGTCAAAAAGGTTCAGTTGATCCGAAATCGATTAAAAGTAGCACAAAGCCGAAAGAAAAGCTATGCCGACATTCGTCGTCGACCCCTCGAGTTCCAGGAAGGTGACCATGTATTTTTAAAGGTCTCGCCCATGCAAGGAGTTATGTAATTTGGAGTAAAGGGAAGTTAAGTCCGAGATTCGTTGGGCCGTTTAAAATTCTCAAACGAGTCACTTCAGTTGCCGATCAAATTGCATTGCCACCAGTCCTGTCAGAAGTGCATGATATTTTCTATGTGTCACAGCTTAGAAAGTACATACATGACCTAAACCACATAGTAGACTTTGTCAGCTGGATCTGGAGGCAGACTTATCGTACACCGAAGAGCCCGTTCATATCTTAGATCATAAAGAGAAGTAGCTACGAAATCGGGCAGTCTCGCTAGTGCGCGTTCTTTGGCAGAACCACTCGGTCGAGGAATCAACCTAGGAACTCAAATCAGGTATGTGGGAAAAGTTTTTCTCATTATTTCTTAGGGGTAGGTTCTATTCCTAAGTTTCGAGGACGAAACTTTTTGTTAGTTGGTTAAGATGTAGTGCCCCGTTCCCCCTATTCGGGGAGCGCGACTAAGAAATACTCGGTATCGTTCGATCGGGATAGATTAAATCAAGACCCTTTCCTCGTTATGGATTGGTTTCTTCGGAATTAGGTCCCACATTCAACGGATCGTGCCTCAAGGAAGGACTCGGCGGCAGAGTTGAGAGGGGCCTTTCCATTGCGTTGGTTTTCTTGCCCGTTTTCGATGCCGCTTGGTTGCCTTTTTGTTGGTTTCGTAATTTACATTTTTCTTGAACAGTTTTGATATATTTTATTGTCTTCGTTCTTTGAATTTCGTAATTCATATCGAACCCTTGGAGATCGAAGCAGAAGATATTGATCAATTGTTGGTGCTTGCAGGTGATCGTATAGGCGACGCGTAAGTGAAGTCTTGAAGATCTCCCATTTTTCTCTCCCAGTTCACTAATTGTGAGTGGCTTTACTTCGATTAGAGCCCTTCTTCCAAGTCTTTGTTCTTAATAAATTGACTCATTTGTGCATTATGATCAAACGATACCAAAAGAATAAAAATTGAGTCAGAATAATGAAGAAGTAGACTTGAAACACTTATAATGCTTGTCACATAAAATTCTCAATGATCACATCGATGCGTGCTTGTCCACTATGCATATAGCTATTTTATGTTCAGTTGTAGCTATAACTTATTTATCTATAACTGTTAATGGATAGTGCAAAAGATTGGAAATATGATCATTGTGCAAGGTAGCCTAGACTATGGAAAATGCATGAAGTTCATTTACTTATATTGCTTGAAATATGCTCCAATTATTAACTTAGTTTGTAGATAAGGCATGGTCTTGGAAAACTTGTGTACAAGAGATGTCGTTCTACGAATGGTCGCCGGGGCACTGTGACCGTTTTGACCCAGGTAGAATAATTTGCTAGTGTAGTCCTAGCATTGGATGGGTCCGTGCGTCCGCCAAGGGCTAGCTACCCGAGGCAGAATAGTAGCCGACCTATCTCTCGTCCGACCAAGTGATTTCTATGTATATTTAAACTTTGCAGACTAACTATGTCTTCGTGGCAGGGAATGTCATGGTAAGTTTTGTACAGGTAGTTCAGACGGTACAGGTAAAGTCACCGAACGGTGGCACATTTTATTATGTCATTCCAATCTATCGTATATAAAGAATTGAACTAAGGCAAGATATAAAGATCACATAATATAAATGTTGCATATTCACATGAATACGATGTTGATTTGGTATGTCGGGTTAGCTCGCCCTCACCGGTACTTTTTGAAGTACTGACCCTCGTTGCAACAGGTTCCCCGAGCTAAGGCGACGCGGCGAGGAGCTGAAGCTTTCTCCAACCCTTCCTGGATCAGGCGCATTCGTGCTGTGACTTTTGGAGCCCAAATATATACTCAAGAAAGGAGCCCGCACTTCTTTTTGAAGCTCCTAGGCGATGGTGCTGACTCGCACCCAAGGTATTTTGTACTTTTAAAATACTAGTAAAGGATGTAATGTATGGATCAACTATCTCATTTTGTGTCCAAGTTGTATACCCGTACGACATCTTTATTACTTTTGGGTCAAGAGTCTGTAAACAGATGTTCATTATCAATAAAGAGAACTTTTCTATATCTCAAGGTGTGATATCTTATTTGCATACTCTGTTGCATTTGTTCTAAAGTATATCATTATGCCTAGGCCTTGTGCATGCGCGCCCTATGCGTGCACGGTATTATGTCCGGGGGACGATTATCGATTTTGCGGAAATTGGGACATGACAATATGCCTCCTTTCGATAATCCTATACAAAGTTAGCCTGCTGGGTAACAAAGAAAATCATGAACCAACAGGCGTCATTGCCAAAGAATTTATAAATTTAATTGGGCAAGAGGCCACAAATGTTATCAATAAAGAACTAACAAATGCTACTACCATGCGTATCGATAATATCAACGCTCAAGGGCTCGAGAATATTGCTACTTTGGCTCTAGGAATAAATTTCTCCTATTTTGCTAAAGGTATCACATTTATTAAAATTTACCAATTATCAATATACAACCCCATGTTGCATCATTTTAACTGATCTTGTTATGTTTTGGTAGGCATATCAACTTTTTCTGTCGAGAATCCCATCAACATTACTACCTCAGAGCTTACACCAATAGTAGAAGGCATAACCTCTACAATCCTGGCCTCGGAGAGTATACCCGTACCTGCTCACCAGAGAGCTTCGTTCGTCAGAATTGTTTTGACACCCAATACCGATGTACTCCTTGAAGATTTCATCGTCGGACTAATCGTCACTACCATATTTTCTAGGAAAGGATATTTAGGTCATTTTATAATTATGGTGCATGTTGTATATTTATTTATAGTATTATTTATTTATTGTTAGATGTTGTATTATATTTTGGACTTGTGTTAGTGGACCTAACTAGACAATACTTGACTCATGGACCAACATTTATTTTAGTTAGACTTGAGCCCAATAGCTAGCCCAATCATTTAAGTTAGTGATTTAACTGGTCAAACTATTAGGAATAGAACCTCCCTTCCTTAGTCATTTTCATCATGACAACCCAATAAGGATATTTGGGTCTTTATACCATTACTTGGAGATGGGGCAAGTGACCGGCCTATTGAAGGGGGGAGAAAATTCTCTCTCCTCATTTTATTTCATTTTATTCCATTCCATTTTGGTGTACTTCCCCAATTCAACCCATCACTCCACCAAATTTCTACCAAATCACTTCTAATTACTCTCATTATTCACCATTAGTAGATCTATAACCAAGAAGGAGGCAAGGAGCACCAAGGAGAAGGAGATTGCATAAGTTGAGCCTACTTCGTGTCCATTTGGAGAAGTACATTGGGAATCCATCTCCCAATAGGTATAATTTAGATTTTTTCTTCTATTTAGACTCTAAATATATAGTTTAATCATTAGACCCTTCCATGTGTTAGGACTACCTATAGGAAGAAGAATTGACTCCTAGGGACCCCTATTGTGAATGTTATTGTGTATTTTGTGCCCAATTTGGGGGATATCCGAGATTGGTGCACCATGTGTTTATCAATGGGTCTAGTGGATCAAATTGACATGTGTTTGATTGTGTGAGACTAGTGTCGTATCCAAAATTGGATATGAGTAGGCTATATCATGATATTTTGTGATACAGGGTTGTCTGGGGATTTTTTCTTCGACACGGGATGTTGCACATGTCATATTATGACACAGATACATAGATGAGTAACTAACACTTTATATTGCTTATAATTATGATTCTAGACTTGCTCACATCATTAGTGATATATTTGGTATTGTGTTGGGACCGTATCGCAAGCGTATCATAGAAAGAGTATGATATAGGTGCGATGTACTCAATGTGTTTGATGGAATGTTACTACTCTATTTTAGTGTTGTTTATATATATTTTGATTGCTTTTGATATATATATGATATACATGAGTATATATTGCCATGGTATGTGTATGTATCCTAATATATTCTATAGAATGATATATATATTAATAGTGTTATACATATGTATGTGACTTGTTGTATGTTATATACCTATATATGAGTGTAATTTGGATTATGGCATTAGTGTGTACATGTACATTGGTAGATGTGTGTATTTGTGCACTAGTGTTGGTGTGATAGTGTGAGAGTCTTGAGAGAGTATTTACTTGCACATGTGTGCCATCAGGCAGCAGTCAACAACATCATCAACTTGTTGTGCTGTTATAGTGCTCAGATGTAGAGTACAGGGTAGTTTATTGTAGTGTCTAGGAGCAAGTGGGTCATGTGTCAGCAGTAATGCATTAGTGCATACTTAGTAGCTATCCTTGGACTGAACCAATGGTGCATAGTTGAGTGAAGGGAGTCCCTACATCACATGTGCAGTCGGGCATTGCCTGGACAATGTACTAACATTCTGGCACAAAACTAGTATGTTGTCTTGTACTGCTTTGTGCAAGTGCTGCACTGCAGTGGATTGGTGCTTATTTCTGCAGAGTTGAAGAGGGTGGTATGGAGTTGTGTAAGGGAGGCTATGCACAATCAAGCAAGCATGTGTGGGCAGTAACTGGGCTATCTATGTTGTGTATCAGGTGATAGCTAGGTATTGGTTTGGAGTGTATTGTCTCATATCTTGAAGGTAAGTTTGATTGTAAGTGATTCAAATACCAAGATAATAGAGAAGTAACCAGGTCTTGGATAATGAAGGTTAAGATATGGAGATTGGGTTGTGGGTATTAGTGTGAAGATTAGGTAATAGGATTTGGGAAAGGTATTAGGGATGCATGTTAAGGTATGGGTATATATGGGATATGTTAGTATATAAGATATTGATGTAGTCTAGATATAAGTTATGATATTGATACTAATGTATTCTAGTATTAGATAATAATTATTAACAAGTATAAGGTAATAAGTATAGTACCTAGTATTACTAATTTGTATATGTATATTAGATAGATATATTGATATTGATACTATAATGTATCCTAATACCTAGTTTTAGCTAGTATAGCCTAGATAAGTAGAATATGGACCCAATGACCTAGAGATGGACTCATACAACCTAAAATAGTTAGTTTGAGTACGTTTGACTAGTTTGACCTAGAGTTGACATAGTTTGACTATTTTGACTTAGAGATGGCTTAATGACCTATATTTGGACTAGTTTAACTATTTATCATTTCAAAATCTTGTATTGATGTAATATTCTATATTTAGGTCTCCGGGATACCGTTCCGGACATCTTTGATACTGTTCATCGAATTTCAGAAGAGTACATTCTCTGACAGTTTTCCGTTTATGATATCCTCTATGTTTCTTGTATTTAGTGCAGATATCCTTGATTTTATGACACTTGGTTTCACGGATTGGTATTCCTGGATTCCATCATGAGATGTTATTCCTGGTAGTTCCTGGCATATTTTTTTATTCAAGCCTCGTTGTTCTTGTACATGTATGTACACGGATTCATGAGAAGATTAGCTCTCTTCTCATGGAATCTCGTGTCATAGCGTATTATGGTTGGATCCACTATACCAGTCAGGGGCGGAAAGTATTTAGTGTAGATATGTGATCATACCCCTACAGTTCTTGTTTTCTTTCCATAGTATTAATCATATACCACACGTATGATTAATCAGGCCATGATTCCCGAGCAAGTTTCCAAGCCGATCACATGCTGTCACTAGTACTCACTTACTTAGATATATTTCTTATTATATATATGATGTTCATATCTCTTGTATGTATTTTTCGTATTTACTTATTCTTGTATATTTCTGCCATGCCATATTCATCTTGTATATGCTCTCTATTTACTGTTACATAGTCTTTATCATTTATTAAAACTGCTATAAGATGTGTACTTTGCTCCAATCATGATTGGATATTTTTTTTCCAGATGACACTGAGGAGTGGTATCCCACTCACTACGGGCCTCAGGACGTAGTTGGCTTAGTGCTAGAGACTGTAGCTCAGGAGGGACTCATCCCGGTTGGGACATACGACACTTTACCTGTAGCTTAGTAGATAGGTTTATATTGTACTGGATTTGTCTCCAGCTTTGGCAGTTAGTACTCTTTTACATTTGAGACTCATTGGATATTATCGTTTGTCTTATGAGTTGTATTATGACTTTTCAGTTCTTTGTATCATATTTGTGCGTTGTTCCATCTTATAGTTCTATGATTGAGTATTCATATTTTATTGGTGGTGTTATATATCTTGATGATCATTATTACTAGATAGTATAGTTTACCCAAACATCGTTCTACCATCGATGTTGCGGTGTAGGCTGGACGTACCCACGTTTTCGTGCCCTTACACCAGATGCGGGTCGTGACATATTTTTAGTGGTGGCCCATACAGGTTTTTGAGGTCGCAATTAGTGCAATTCGTAGTGGTGCTCTTATATAAGTGCTATTACGAGCTTGTTTCAAGATATATGATATAGGCCATAGGCAAGTAATACTTAACCACAACTAGTAAAAAACTTTATTGCTCATTTCAACTCTTCTTCCTTAATATTTGATAATTGAGCTTTACTTCTTTGAATACATTCTATCATGTGCTATAGTGATTCTTTTCTTTCGTTTTGCCTCAGGATGCCGCCTAAGACTCGATCACAGCAAAGAGGAGTAGCTTCTGAGAGATCTACGACTTTTCAACAACATACATGAGTCACTTTTTCGGTGATTGGCGTATCAACTGCATTCGGGGTCCACCTCCAGTACAGAGGACTATTTCAGCTGTGTCTGAGGGACTTCCACCTTTATCTCCCGTGCCGGCAAATGCGACTCAGATGTTCGCATTGTTTCGCGAGATGATGGAGGCTTAGAGGGCTCAGTCAGAGGCTCACCAAAGGCAGGCTGATGTGATATGACATGGTATCGAGAGTGCTCATCAGGTTGCCCTTGCTGCAGTAGAGAGAGGAGCTCCGGTCTAGCAGCAGGTTGCTCCGCAGATTGCCCAAGTTCGGCCGGATAATATCTAGGACTTTAAGAAGCTGGAACCTCGGGTCTTCTAGGGGATTGAGGATATCATCTACGCTGATGATTAGATCAAGGATATCGAGCATCATATGAGGATGTCCTGTCTTGCTGAGGATCTGAAGATTGAGGCAGTGGGACTTCAGCTGTTCGACATCGCCCACACTTGGTTCAGGAATGAGCCACTTCTTGCTGATACAGGGCAGTCTTGGAAAGTGTTTAAGGACCTCTTCAAGAGGAAGTTCTTTACTCGAACGCATATATTGGACTTGGAGAGGCAGTTTGAGGGCCTTATTCAGGGGAGCATGTCCGTAGAGGAGTACACTGCAGAGTTCGGGTGGTTGAGCCGATTTACGGAGTATTTGGTGAGGGAGCCAAAGGTTTGGGCTATCCGCTTCCATGAGGGTCTGAATTGGGAAGTAAAGATCCTCATTCCGTCTTTCTATGAGACGTATTCTGTCACACCCCGATCTCCCGCAGGCAAATCGGCCGTTCCCGCTAGGCGGGAATCACCCTCGCCAGCGCTCCCTCGGAACGATCGCTTAACCCATCAGGGCGTGATGCCGCACGAGCGTGATCCACGCCCGTACAAGGCCATGGTTCATTGGCTGGCGGCAAGAGTTCTAAGCCACAGAGTCGCACAGATTGTCCGAGTGCAGCGGAGTTTAGGAACGCATAGCGATCGGTAACAGGTTCACTGAGTCGACAATATAGCGGAAGCATCGAAACAAGTAAAGTAATCTCTTTATTGATATGAAACATGTATTACAGGCGGCGTATAGTCGAGATTACAAGTCGCTCAAGCCTTTCTCTCTGAAACAGTAAAAGCGTGCCAAGTGGCTACAACTATGGAATGATTGTACAGGCGATGGTCAGGCGATGTTCACAACTTATGTCTTGTATATGTGCTTCAGTCCCGGACGCACCGTTGCTTCGGAGTGTTGTCCACGCCTTAGCACGCACGTTGGAGGCGTCCGCACCGCACGAGGTTCTCCCGCACCCTGCATACAAACTGGTGGATTATCAGTACATTGAATGCACTGGTGGGGAAGCTACTCGCCCGCTCGACAAATCCAAACACGTAATACAGGTTCCGTGCACAACTATTAAGTTGTCTTTCTAGTTGCCTTAGGATCAGTTTCATGCAAACATTGAATAGCTTAACGTGTCGGGCAGTGCGCCGTGCGATGTTTGAGGAAACACGGCGAGACTTACCAACTTACCATTTCTCCTTCCCTGTCCAAGGCAAACATGATTAATTCAAGCACGGGCAAGCATAAACATTCAGGAGGTATAGCATATGCAAACAGGAGGGTTCTTATAACATGATCGTTCAGGTGTTAAGTTATTCATTGATGCTATGCAATGACTCGCACGCGGATAGCCGCTAAGCGAGGATGACTTGTTATCTTTTGTTTCACAGGCAAGCACGCAACAGGTTAAATACACACGATAAACACACGATGCATTGCAAGCCATATTCACACGATAATCACACGAGGCATTGCAAGCATATACACACGATGATCACTGGCTGATGCCATAATGGACTAGTCAAGGACGTGAATAACATTCAACGAGAAAACACGAGGAGCTCATAAAACACGATACGTTGCAAGTTACCCAGTCCGCACACGATTGACTATAAACACGAAGTCTGCCCGGATCGGATCGGTGCCAGTGCCCCAGCATCGTCCGCAGAACTTATATCCTTGTGCACAAGTTGTCCATGATCGAACACGATTGTTAATTTACACACGAGCACACGAGATTTATTTAGCTATTGGATATGCACAGTCTCCTGGGCTGCTGTAAGCCCGCACACGAGGGAGACTTGCAGGGAGATCCAAATACCTGAATGAGTCTTGCCACAGGAACATGATTCTTTTACTTGGCATGATACAGTCCCCTGGATCGGGAACTGCCTTGGTGACCTAACGGTCCCGAATACTTGCGGGTTCATTCAGGCACGGAACGACTACGTAGTAGTCTCCCGGAGTTTGGATGAAAATACGGTAACAATCAAGCAGACAAGCATGCGTTCTAAGGAACATAATCAGCACATTTTGCTCGGGCCCAAAGGTAGTCCGAGAGATGAAACCGTTAAGGGACTTAGCATGCGAGGGTCTGAATATAAGCAGTATTTCCTTTTCCATGTTCTAGCATAGCAATACAGGTTGGGATTATTCCCTTAGCTAGGTGCGTTGGATTTATTAGCATGCAGGGGTGAATCACCTAGCGACTAGCATAAATATTCCAGATTTTATGTGTGCTGGCTAAGCAAAGACAAGTTCACCGTAGCCACCCACCTTAGTGATGATTCGCCTCGGTAGAGCGATACGTCTGAGCGAGCCTCTGAAAGCCTAAGCCGGATTCCTGTAGGGACAAGTCTGGATATCCTTTGCTTCTTGATCGAGGCAAAGCGGGTCGGGATAGCTGCACGATTGCCGATTGAGATGGCAGTCCGCTTGAGCGGAACGGGGTGTTACATCCTACCCAACTTAGAAAAAGTCTCGTCCTCGAGACTTACTAAGGACAAGCAGTGGTCTAGGGTTTGAGGCAATCCTAGACAAGTCATTTTACTTGTTCATTTGGATATTCACTTGCACAAGCTTCGAAATCAGCATACCGCTTAGACTGGATCGTGCGCACCTTCGACATGCATTTCTAGTATGAACACGTCAACCAGCTTAGTGATAGCGAAGTCTCAGCACTCGAGTTTCACCTTTTCTTAAGTCTTGGATGGTGCACTAGTTCAAGGCGTCCCTCGAATAGATGCATTCAACCAAACTTAGGGTTAGTAAAAATCGGACAAGCTACTAGCGATACTCTCAAGGGTTCGCACAGGTTGGCTCAAAGGCCACTCGCAGCATACAACCAGACAAGCAAGCATATCATTCAAAACGTATTTTGAAAGTATTTAGACTTATTATTGGAACATCCCATCGAGGCATTGAGAGAGAGCGTGCACATAACCCACGAACGAGCTTTCGAAACAGAGATATCGAATCGAAGTCCAAAGGCGTAGAAGCCAGGCTCTGATACCAACCTGTCACGCCCCGATCTCCCGCAGGCAAATCAGCCGTTCCCGCTAGGCGGGAATCACCCTCGCCAGCGCTCCCGCGGAACGATCGCTTAACCCATCCGGGCGTGATGCCGCACGAGCGTGATCCACGCCCGTGCAAGGCCATGGTTCATTGGCTGGCGACAATAGTGCAACTGTCCCGACCCGCTTTGCCTCAAACAAGAAACAAAGGATATCCAGACTTGTCCCTACAGGAATCCGGCTTTGGCTTTCAGAGGCTCGCTTGACGTATCGCTCTACCGAGGCGAATCATCGCTAAGGTGGGTGGCTACGGTGAACTTGTCTTTGCTTAGCCAGCACACATAAAATCTGGAATATTCATGCTAGTCGCTAGGTGATTCACCCCATGCATGCTAATAAATCCAACGCACCTAGCTAAGGGAATAATCCCAACTTGTATTGCTTATGCTAGAACATGGAAATTGAAATACTGCTTATATTCAGACCCTCGCATGCTAAGTCCCCTAACGGTTTCATCTCTCGGCTTACCTTCGGGTCCGAGCAAACGTATTTACTTATGTTCCTTAGAAATACATGCTTGTCTGCTTACGAATGTCTAACGTTACTATATTGTGCAATGTTTAAGCTCAATCCTGAATGCATGAATGGAACGTATATGCAATATAAATAAATCATGCAATACTGCTTGTCTTGTAATCACGTAGCCTCCGGGCAATAAATCACGTAGCCTCCGGGCGATAATCACGTAGCCTACGGGCGCACGTAGCCTACGAGCGATATTCACGTAGCCTCCGGGCGGATCACGTAGCCTTCGGGCGAATGAATGTTATTATTCGATCACGGACAACTTGTGCACAAGGTATAGTTCCTGCGGGCGGCTGCTGGGGCACTGGCACCGTTCCGGCTCCGGACGGAACTCACGTATAGTCTCACGTACTTGGACGGGGTGGTATGCGGCGCCTCTCGTATTTGCACGTAGCAAACCATCTTTGTCACAGACTACTCCATTATGGCAATCAAGCCAGTGATCATCAAGTATATTTGAACCTGTTGCATATTAACTTGTGTCTTCGTGGCAGGGAAGACATGGTAAGTTGTGCAGGTGATTCAGATAGTCAGGTAAAAGACACCGAACGGTGTCAAGTATATTTCAAGTAAATTATTGTATGCAACACACCTGATACTCCTGTAAATCGTATACTTGTAACGTGATCTTGCCCACAATATCATGTTTGCATAGGCTATGCCTCCTCAATGTTTATACTTGCCCGTGCTTGAATTTATAATATTTGCCTTGGACAGGGAAGGATAATGGTAAGTTGGTAAGTCTCGCCGTATTTTCTCAAATATCGCACGGCGCACTGTCCGACACGTTAGGTTATTCAATATTTGCATAAAACTGATCCTAAGGCAACTAGAAAGACAACTTAATAGTTGGTGCACGGAACCTGTATTACGTGTTTGGATTTGTCGAGCGGGCGAGTAGCTTCCCCACCAGTGCATTCAATGTACTGATAATCCACCAGTTTGTATGCAGGGTGCTGGAGAACCTCTTTCGGTGCGGATGCCTCCAACGTGTGTGCTAAGGCGTGGAGATCACTCCGAAGCAACAGTGCGTCCGGAACTGAAGCACATATACAAGACATAATGTTGGAACTAGCCTGAACATCGCCTGTGAAATTATTCTACAAGTGTAGCCACTTTGCACGCTTTTACTGTTTCAGAGAGAGAGGCTTGAGCGACTTGTAATCTCAGCTATACGCCGCCTGTAACACATGTTATATCAATAAAGAGCTTGCTTTACTTCAACTTGTGTTTCAATGCTTCCGCTATATTGTCAACTCAGAGAACTTGTTACCGAATCGCTATGCGTTCATGACTCCGCTGCACTCGGACAATCTGTGCGACTCTATGGCTTAAAACTCTTGTCGCCAGCCAATAAACCATTGCCTTGCACGGGCGTGGATTACGCTCGTGCGGTATCACGCCCGAATGGGTCAAGCGATCGTTCCGCGGGAGCGCTGGCGAGGGTGATTCCCGCCTAGCGGGAATGGCCGATTGCCTGCGGGAGATCGGGGCGTGACACACACGACCCCGTAGTTTACACTAAAACTACGGTAGCCAAATGTCTGTCCCATACACCTACTAATTGTCTTTCCTGTCCAATCCCAATGTACAAGTCTTGAACACGACGTGGACATCTCGTACTATAATGCAAGTCTCTATAGAAATAAGCAACTAAGCTAAATACCGTCATACGTATTGCTCACACCGATGGCCAGTCGAGTATGAAGCACGCGTCCCTACATGAACTCACTCTATGGTGTGCAATGATATATATCAAGGCCTGGGGAGTCATATTGATAACTCCACAACTTTAGGTGCGTCCACTAGACACTAGTTCAAACACAAGTACTAACGTCAACGCCTTCGTTGACTGCGCCCGAGTCTTTCTCAGACGCGCACAGTTATATAATATTTAAACAATAAAATATGCAATTAATAATAACTGAATTTAAATAGTACAATAAGTCAAGGTATACTTGCCTGGTCTGAAAAAGAATAAAGTCCCAATTCAAGGCGTCGTCCGATCTACCCGTCACATAAATTAAACAAGTTAGGTTACAAAAGTGGGTGAATAGGTTCCTCCATTTTAATCTATTTTAATTCTAATTAAAATAACTTAAAATATTATTTTAATCTTATTATAATCTGATTTATTGTTAGACCCTAATTTTGGTCCAAAGAAAGTCAACTTTACGGATTTGTGATCTACGACACGCAAATTTCAACGGTTTCATAAAATGCTATATGAATACCAGAATCAACGGTTTCATAAAATCACAAGTCGGTAAAGAGTTATGGCCACAAGGGCGCATAAATGACAGTTTTTGGTGGTTTTATATTTACGTCTACGTTGCACGAATTTTAAAGTAGACTAAATTTCATGTTAATTTCTAGAAAAATAATTTTATGGAAGATCATCATGTCATCTTTTCGAAACTTCAAACGCCTCATAATTTTGAGTTCGGGATCTCCCGAAATCTCGAAAACACAAAAATATGTCTGATTTTGGATAGCTGGCACTTTTAGAAATTTATGGAAAATTAGGTTCTGAAATTATTAAAATAATTTATATATTCAGAAAACTAACCTTAATATGGTTCTAACAAAAAAAATTGGAGCTAGTTTGGAGTCCAGAGCTAGGAGATATCGTCTTTTTAAGTCGTCATAACTACGAGGCTGAATTTATGACGAATTTTGACTATTTTTGGACGAAAAAGAGAGGAGTTTATGGAAGAAAAATATGAAAGAAGAGGTTATTCCATAAGTCTAATAGGTATTTATAATGGTGGAGACTATTTAATTGAATACGACTGGATTGACTAATTTGGATATGATTAGAATCAGTTTAAATAAGGATAAGATATGCATGAAGTTGCTTTCCTAATAGGCTCAGGATTTGAATTAGTTTAAAATATAGTTTGAATTTATCTCAATAATTTATAATCTTAAATAGAATTAAAAATAATACAAATAATTTATATATAATCTTATTAATATCTATTAACACTAAATTAGCATCTATCTAATATTCAGACTTTATGTATTCAAATAAATCCTCAATAATTCCAAAAATTCAATAATTCCTTAAAATTCTAAATAAATTACAGAAAAATAAATTTAAATATTTTAACTCTAAAATAAATGCTTGGTAATAACAACATTCAAGTATGGTCTCATAGTAAATCATGAAAGTCCTGAAAATTTTCGTTTCCTAGGTTTTAATTACCAAAAATTCTAGAAAAATCTCCAAAAATCTAAAATAGCCTAAAAATGATTCTAAATAAATATTTATATAAGTAAATATATTAAATTTTATTTTCTAATTAACTAAGAGAATACTCTAAAAAAATTTAATATTTAAAATAATCTATAATAAATATAATAATATAAAATACACACAAAATACCTACTTTGGGTGAGAGGGTTTACAATCTACCCAACTTAAAAGAATTTCGTCATCGAAATAAAAATAAGGCATGATTTGCTAAATCATTCACATTCTTATATAAGGCAAGTCTACCACAATCTCTTCCAAAAATTTAAATAACAAAATCTTTTCAAATCCATCGTAATTACTTCAAATTTAAAATAACTATTGTTTAATCAAAATTTTACATATCGTAATCTCTTCTCGATTTTCAAATCATCAACATCCAAATTTAAGTCAAATCTATATGACATCCCACATCAAATTTATATCATAATTTCTAACTATCATAATCTTCTCTAGACTTTGAACAATAAACAATTCTAATCAAATTTTGTTCCTATTTTCAACTTAAGAATTTGGTACTCTTCCAATTTTAAACTCAATTTTTATCCTCAACATTTCAAATAGATGATCCAACAATCAACATTCAACTTTTAATTCAAATCATCAAATTATAAAATTTTAAACCTAATTCACCAATTGTTCAAGTCTAAAATTCTATATTTATCCTCAAAATTTAAATCGATGATTCAACCTTCAATATTCAAAATTTAAATCATGTGCTCAAGGTATAAATATTTGGTTCACAATATCAAGATTTCAAAATTCATTAAATCCTCATCGTCATAATCATTCTTCTAAAAATTCTCAAAATTAAAATAACTTAAATTTCTCAATCTAATCTTACTTGATCATAATCTAAAAAAATTACCTCAAGTTGATAATGCAACTTCTACCCAACTTAGAATTTATCCATCTATCACATAAGGCTATACATTTAAGAAAAACTTTCTCAAATTATTTAATCATGTTATTCAATCCTCAAAATTTTTAACACCACATATATCACATTTGATATACCCTTAATTACAAAAGATGGTCACAAAGTAATGTGATTAGCTTATGGGGTATATCTAGTACTCTCCGTGTATCAAACTTATACCAAGCACGAGCGTTTGTCTTTCCGAAATAGGGGAAGACGGAGAACAATAATAAAGAATTCAAGGAGGAGGTAATAGAATACAAGTACGGGATTCAAGGCGAATAAAGAATTCAAAAGGGAGTTGTCAAGGTAGTTGTGGATTAAAATCCTATTTTGATATATTTCTATTCACATGCTCATATCAGTACAGTTATGTAACCGATAAGATGTGCTCGAATATGTCTAAGGGCAAGTATATTCGTCTACTAGCCAACTATATATCTCAATCCACGTAAAGTAGTCATGCGAAGAGTGAACCAAGCGCACTAAGGTTAGCTAGACCATGATATACTAATTCTGATTTTTGACAATGTATTAGTGTGTGCACCCAATAATACATATATCATGATCAAGCTCGATAAAAGAATAAGCTTGCAAAACTAGGCTATAATAGCAGCATAAGTCGAGGTAGTCCAAAAAATATAAGTACGCTGGATTATGATGAAAGAAGGTATAAATATTCAAGTTCACAAAGAAGATAAGACTCATCCAGTGTTGTACCTCTACAGCCGCCATACTAACTTCTATTTAAGTCTCTAGTCGACCAAATGGGGGTATGGGTCTCTGAGTTCTACAGTATGGATAAATACTATCTTCTTATGCAAGTCTATAGTTGGTATCATTCAATTACACTTCATTAATCGGTCAAAAGGACTTTGTGATACTATGTTGTGAGACATACTATCCAACTTAAAAGAATAAACTAATACTGTAACTACCTTGTGGGGATAAAGTAGAAACTCTTGTTAGGGTATACGAGGGAAAGATCTTGGTACCTATTAGGGTATCCTATTGCATTATATAGGTAATGGTCATCTTAAGTCTTAATCATAGTGCTTATAGAACAAAGTTTTAATATTAAGAATGGAGAAGTTACTGGCTCTCAAGTGAAAGAGAATATAACCTATATGGAGATATGTAGAACAAATTACTTGATTTGAAACTAAGGGATAATCATAAAATCATAATCTAAATGAACAACTTAAACTATCAAGTTCTAACTACTAAGCACATAATTTCAAAAATCAAGATTAACAACTATAATCCTAGCAAACTATGTATCCTTAACATAAAAGAAAGTCACTTGGCCTACAATCAGAAGGGTTAGGTGGCACGAATTGACAGATAAAAGAAAATTTTAGTCGTCACACAATTAGCGAGCGTTAAGGTTTCGGAGGAACAAGATATGAAATTAAATAGGGAGACTCTTGATAATATCATGGTTTCCTAAAGAAATATGGTATGCTAATCTCTGTGTTCGAGATATGATCAATAAAAATATTCTATTCATTCCTCTTGGCTTCCTAAGGTATTGTTATGCTAATATCAAGACAATAAGCTAAATTTATAGTTCTCTAATACTATCTCACTATGAAAGTTAGTTTTAGTCCTAATATTCAACCTTGGATTTCTATTGATTCCTCAATGCTAGGGTCAAACAGTATGGTCAAATTTCTAACTAACCCTAGTAGTGTCTATACTACTCTCAAGTCCTTCATAAATATATCAAGGGATAATGGTCAATTAATATACAGGTAAGGGGTGTTAGGGTTCAGTAGGTATTCTAAACTTAGTGATGTGCCGATATTCTAGTTGTATTCCTAGTAGGAATATTACCCTAATTATTATCCTAACAACAAGGATTCCTATATTAGAGGAGAAGGCTATACTAAGGAACTATTAGGAAAGTACATCAATCAAGCATGATGCAATTATTTAAATAGAATGGATTGGAAGGAAGGTGAGTCATAGTCAAATGTGGATGAGACCTAAAACTCTACTCCTAGGTGCAGGCCCGCTCGGTACAGTTATATAATCGAAACGGCTAACTCGACCTACATGGGCCACCACAAAAATATGTCACGCCCCAGTCCTAAAATACGTAGGATTAGGAATACGTAAGCATGACAGCCGTATGTATATGGAGACCCTAATATATGAAAACTATAACACATACATACGCTGTATTATGAACAATAATTCACCAGTGGTATATAATTATCACAAGTCACAGGGCATAACTAAATCTCATCCACAAAATCAAATATAAATGAATAACCAATCAACTATATAACTAAATCAAGTATAAGATGCTTGATAAGAACAAGTAATTGGGTGGAGACAAATCCACTACCAAACTCGAATATAAGAGGAACAAAATAAGTACATCTAATGATAAATAAGGCTCAAAGAGAAGACCTCCTCGAAAGATAAGTATCAAGTCCTGATCCGTGCTCCTGCGAATAGTCATGATCGTCTACATCTTGAAAGGGACCAGGTCCTTAGAGGGACGTAACAAGATACATAGAAGTATGCCATAAATTAAATACTATGAAAACTCGAGGGTGAACTAACCAGCTAAGTGAAATACACTTGAAGACAACCTTGGTACGTATAGGTAGGTAAAAGGTATAAAGCGTATCGTCGAGCCAATGGCTAAGTACCTAGTATTAGTTATAAACTGGATGCCAAGAGTATATGCTGACTACATCACCGATCATGATAGCGCGCAGCTAGTAACCTCTGTCAGATGTATTAACAAGCATATACGCCCATAATCGGATAACACTGAGCCCATAACCGGGTAACACATAGCCCATAACCGGGTAATACTGAGGCTCACGACCCCGTAGTTTACACTGAAACTACGGTAGCCAAATGTCTGTCCCATACGCCTACTAATTATCTTTTCTGCCCAATGCCAATGTACAAGTCATGAACACGACGTGGACATCTCGTACTATAATGCAAGTCTCTATAAAAATAAACAACTAAGCTAAATACCGTCACACGTGCTGCTTACACCGATGGCCAGTCGAGTATGAAGCACGCGTCCCTACATGAACTCACTCTGTAACATACAATGATACATGTCAAGGCCTGGGGAGTCATAATGACAACTCTATAACTTTAGGTGTGTCCACTAGACACTAGGTCAAACATAAGTCCTAACGTTAACGCCTTCGTTGACTGCACCCGAGTCTTTCTCGGACGCACACAATTATATAATATTTAAATAATAAAACATGCAACTAATAATAACTAAATTTAAACAGTACAATAAGGCAAGGTATACTTGCCTGGTCTGGAAAAGAATGAAGTCCCAACTCAAGGCGTCGAACGATCTACCCGTCACATAAATTAAACAAGTTAGGTTACAAAAGTGGATGAATAGGTTCCTCCATTTTAATCTATTTTAATTCTGAATAAAATAACATAAAATAGTATTTTAATCTTATTATAATCTGATTTATTGTTAAACCCTAATTTTGGTCCAAAGAAAGTCAATTTTACGGATTTGAGATCTGTGACATGCAAATCGAGGCAATCCGTTGACCAAAAAGTCAACTGACTCAAATCCTGGATTTGTGTGTGGAATACTATAGATTTTAATGCTGCATGAATACCGAAATCGACGGTTTCATAAAATCACAAGTCGGTAAAGAGTTACGGCCACAAGGGCGCACAGATGACAGTTTTCGGTGGTTTCATATTTACGTCTACGTTGTACGAATTTTAGAGTAGACTAAACTTGTATGTTAAATTCTAAAAAGTTAATTTTATGGAAGTTCATTATGTCAGCTTTTTGAAACTTCAAACGGCTCATAATTTTGAGTTCGAGATCTCCCGAAATCTCGAAAATACGAAAATACGTCTGATTTTGGATAGCTGGCACTTTTAGAATTTTCTGGAAAATTAGGTTCTAAAATTATTAAAATAATTTATATATTCAGAAAACTAACCTTGATATGGTTCTAACAAAAAAACTGGAGCGCGTTTAGAGTCCGGAGCTAGGAGATATCTTCTTTTTAAGTCGTCATAACTACTAGAAAATGAGGCTGAATTTATGACGAATTTTGACTATTTTTGGACGAAAAAGAGGAGAGTTTGAGAAAGAAAAATATAAAATATGATTTTATTCCATAAGTCTAATAGATATTTATAATGTTGGAGACTATTTAATTAAATACGAGTAGGATTGGCTAATTTGGATATGGTTAGGATCAGTTTAAATAAGGATATGATATGCATGAAGTTGCTTTCCTAGTAGGCTCAGGATTTGAATTAGTTTAAAATATAGTGTGAATTTATCTCAATAATTTATAATCTTAAATAGAATTAAATATAATACAAATAATTTATATATAATCATATTAATATCTATTAACACTAAATTAGCATATATCTAATATTAAGACTTTATGTATCCAATAAATCCTCAATAATTCAAAAAATCCAATAATTTCTTAAAATTCTAAATAAATTATAGAAAATATATTTAAATATTTTAACTCTAAAAGAAATGCTTGGTAGTAACAACATTCAAATATGGTCTCATAGTAAATCATGAAAGTCCTAAAAATTTACGTTTTCTAGGTTTTAATTACCAAAAATTCTAGAAAAATTTTCAAAAATCTAAAATAGCCTAAAAATAATTCTAAATAAATATTTATATAAGTAAATATATTAAGAAATTTATTTTCTAATTAACTAAGAGAATACTCTAAAGAAATTTAATATTTAAAATAATCTATAATAAATATAATAATATAAAATACACACAAAATACCTACTTTGGGTTAGGAGATTTACAATCTACCCAACTTAAAAGAATTTCGTCCTCGAAATAAAAATAAGGCATGATTTTGCTAAATCCTTCATATTCGTATATAAGGCAAGTCTACCGCAATCTCTTCCAAAAATTTAAATAACAAATTTTTTTCAAATCCATCGTAATTACTTCAAATTTAAAATAACCACAGTTTAATCAAAATTCAACATATCGTAATCTCTTCTCAATTTTCAAATCATTAACATCCAAATTTAAGTCAAATCTATATGACATCCCACATCAAATTTATATCATAATTTCTAACTATCATAATCTTCTCTAGACTTTGAACAATAAACAATTCTAATCAAATCTTGTTCCTATTTTCAACTTAAGAATTTGGTACTCTTCAAATTTTAAACTCAATTTTCATCGTCAATATTTCAAATAGATGATCCAACAATCAACTTTTAATTCAAATCATCAAATTATAAAATTTTAAACCTAATTCACCAATTGTTCAAGTCTAAAATTCTATATTTATCCTCAAAATTTAAATCGACGATTCAACCTTCAATATTAAAAATTTAAATCATGTGCTCAAGGTATAAATATTTGGTCCGCAATATCAAGATTTCAAAATTTATTAAATCCTCATTGTCATAATCATTCTTCTAAAGATTCTCAAAATTAAAATGACTTAAATTTCTCAATCTAATCTTACTTGATCACAATATAAAAAAATTACCTCAAGTTGACAATGCAACTTCTACCAAACTTAGAATTTATCCATCTATCACATAAGGCTATACATTTAAGAAAAACTTTCTCAAATCATTTAATCATGTTATTTAATCCTCAAAAATTTTAACACCGCATATATCACATTTGATATGCCCTTAATTACAAAAGATGGTCACAAAGTAATGTGATTGGCTTATGGGGTATATCTAATACTCTCCGTGTATCAAACTTATACCAAGCACGAGCGTTTGTCTTTCCGAAATAGGGGAAGATGGAGAACAATAATAAAGAATTCAAGGAGGAGGTGATAGAATACAAGTACAGGATTCAAGACGATTAAAGAATTCAAAAGGGAGTTGTCAAGGCAGTTGTGGATTAAAATCCTATTTTGGTAAATTTCTATTCACATACTCATATCAGTACAGTTATATAACCGATAAGATGTACTCGAAGATATCTAAGGGCAAGTATATTCGTCTACTAGTCAACTATATATTTCAATCCACGTAAAGTAGTTATGCGAAGAGCGAACCAAGCGCACTAAGGTTAGCTAGACCATGATATACTGATTCTAATTTTTGACAATGTATTAGTGTGTGCACCCAATAATACATATATCATGATCAAGCTCGATAAAAGAATAAGCTTGCAAAACTAGGCTATAATAGTAGCATAAGTCGAGGTAGTCCAGAAAATATAAGTACGCTGGATTATGATGAAAGAAGGTATAAATATTCAAGTTCACAAAGAAGATAAGACTCGTCCGGTGTTGTGCCTCTACAACTGCCATACTAACTTCTGTCTAAGTCTCTAGTTGACCAAATGGGGGTATGGGCCTCTGAGTTCTATAGTATGGATAAACACTATCTTCTTATGCAAGTCTATAGTTGGTATTATTCAATTACACTTCATTAATCGGTCAAAAAGACTTTGTGATACTATGTTGTGAGGCATACTACCTGTAAACACCCTATTTTTTAGAATAATTTTAATATAATTTTCCCCCAATATTTTTGGTATTTTTTTGGATGAAGAACCAAGGTAATTATGATCAAAGGATTTTTAAATACAGTTTATTGATGTTAAAATATTATGAAAATAATATTTTATGGTGTAAAATGGAAAACTGGACATGGGATATTTTTTTGTGAATTTATTGGACTCCGAAAACGCGTTTAAAGCCCTAAAAACTATTATATTTACAAACCGAACCAAACCCAAACTAAACCAGCTTATTGGGTCGGGTCGGGTCGGATCCGAGCCAAACCCGACCCGAAACCCAATTGGGAAAACCCTAAGCAACCGGAGTTACTGTTGCGGCTATTTAAGGCCGCCTCGGGATCCGCGAAGCCGCCGCCGCCTCTCTCTTCTCCATCTCTCCGCCGCCCGAGACCCCCTCGCCAGTCGATGACCCCCCCTCGCCGGTTGACGACCCATCGACAGCCTCTCTCACCGACCCATGTCGCCGTTCCCCTTTGCTCGATGCTGCCGTTCCCCTTTGCTCGGCTCCGCCGTCGCCCCTCTGCTCGACTCTGCCGTCGAGCCGACCCAGCCCCGCTCCATCCGTCGTCCACCCAGCCCGATCGTCCCGACGCCAGAGTCTACCCGCGGCTGAACCCATATCCGCCGCCGCCGCTCAATAGCGTCGCCTCGCTCGCCTCGTCGGCCGTCTGCTGCCCTAGCACGGACACGGCCGCCCTCGGACACGAACAACACTGTTGACGTCGGACACGACCAGGATACAGTTCGCGTCAAGTTGACGTACGGACGCGTGAAAACTCAGATTCACGGAGCCCTGTTCAGGTACCATTTTCTCCCTCATCATATTTCCATTTTTGATTCCGTCAGTTACTACGCGTAGACTGTATAACCCTCTCGGTGCCTGTGCAACTCGCTCGGTGTATCGCGTCCTGTGGTGATCGCAAATCGCGATCCAAAAACAGAAAAAATAATGCCCTGTTTCACCCCGGAACTGAGTTCGCCCCGCCAAACGGGACGACTTGGTCGCACGCGGTCTTTACCAAAATATGCGCGTCGTTGATACGGACGTGTGGGATTTCGCAGAAGTCGATTCGGATGTGCGTGCACACCGGAATCAACGCGTATCCGCCGACAACGCCCCGTATCCGTCCATTCTAGAACACGCTGTAACTTTGTGTACACACGTCGGATCAAGACGAAACTTACGCCATCGGACTCGTAGCAATACGCTAGTCCTGTGACCCAAGTTTGGTTCGATTCTGAGAATATTGACAAAATTATGTATCGTGGGCCCCATAGGCTCCACTTGACAGGCAATTTTGTGATCGGCTCATCCGAATCCAATTCTGGAAGTTCCGTTGGATTCGTATCATCGTTCCTGACTTGTTGACACTGAGTTTGACGAATTTGGAGACCTTTGACCCTGACACATTTTTCGGTGCAAAGTGGCCCACATGTGGACCCCGCTTTGACCCTGAAATGTCATTTTTGCCCCTGTGTCCAAATTGGACTTAAGGACAGGCATTTATAGCTATTTGATATCTTTTGAGACTGTTGGTGATGTTTATTACAGCTTTTGGAGGAGTACCTATAGGATACACTGATACAGGGACGACTGTTGGTAATCAAACACCAGGCAAGTGTACCTTGCCAAACTCTGCAATGTTGTTACATAATTTCCTTACTTCATTATATTGCTGTGCATGCTTAACCTAGGACCGTGTGACGTACTTAGCGTCCGATTATTAGTCGGGTGCCAACACTGTACGCGGTGTTGGTTACGGTCATCTAGAGATGGACATTCGTGACACTTTATATTCTCGTACTTGTCTTACCAAGTACACTTTGACCCAGGACACTTGACACTCCTTATAAGACAGGATCTTCCCGAGATATTCGTGGTAATTCTGTATAGGATACAGGACTTGACAGAGATACTATATTCATAGATATATTATGACTTGTTGCATTAGCTATGATCCCGCTTGACATGGACATGAGACGTTATGGTCATGATATGCGTGGTTACATTGGGTGGGGAGAGACACACAGGCTACAGGCTGTTATATATATATATCTTCTATTATTGAGAGGTTGTGGACTCTCGGAGCAGAGCTAGACCCACTACTGGTTATTACCGCTACCGGCTCCCCGACACAGAGCTTGTAGTGGCTCAGCCTGAGTACTCGTGATGCTCTCAACTTGCATATCATATAGATAGTTACTTACTTACCCTATTTATCTCATTATTGCTGCACTGCTTATATTTTGGCTTGCATATTTTCTGTACCTTGCTATATCCCCTGAGGACCTGGATATGGATTATGTCCCCAGGATTTGAGGACGAGATCTATCCTGAGGTATACGGGACCGCAGCAGGAGCTGTACCACCATCCGAGGATGAGGTGTTAGCCGAAGACTTCTCCTGAGCATCCATGTTTCATGCTCAGCATTTATTTATTTCAGTCATTTATATTCTGGTCTATTGAACCATTGTATCAGATATTTATCGGGTTGTTCCTCGAAGCACTTTGTTGAGACTAGCTGATGATTTACATTCCTTATTTATTCTGTGGATCATATTTTATATCTTGTGTGGATGAGATTAGTTGTGCCATGTTGTCGTAGACTTGAGTTTACAGCTTAAGTATGCCCTGATGGATCCATTAAATTGGGTTTGTCCATATGTGCGTGCTGCTGGCCTTTGCCACGTATCTGGTCCCTCAGTATTATGGGACTGGGGCGTGACATGATTTTTGTGGTAGCTCATACAGGTCTACGACAAAATTGTTCAGTTTTAACTTAGGGACTGAGCAAGCCTGCCCTAAGGATAGGATAAGTTATAGGATCTCATCCATTATTTGAACCATTTTTGAACTCTATATCGAACTCAAACTAATTACTTGATTTGTATCCTGTGTTGATTCCTCTGAGCGTTCTTATATTTTATCTTTTAGTTGCAGAGTAATGGATCCTAGAAATGGAGATGAGATTCCCTTGGATACGCCACACGACGCTGTGGTTACTTATATAGACGGAGTGACACCAGGCAACGGAGGACAAACATCGCAGAACGATCAAACCGGCCAGCCTAATCCAAGGTTCCGGAGAGATGACATCCCACCTCCACCACAGTTCACTCCCCAGATGCCAGTTTTCTTGCCAGGATAAGCCATGGACGGGCAACAAATATTCCAGATGATGTATGCCATGATGCAAGCCCAGCAACAGATTCAGCAAGAGGCACATCGCCAGGAGGCAGAGTATCTAAGAACCAGCCTGGTATCCGCATTAGAGCAGGCAAATCCACCAACGAGACGGTCCGCGACGGGATCTATCACCGATTTTTGTCATCTCAAGCCTCGTACATTTTTTGGTAAAGAGGGGCCAACAGAAGTTCATGAATGGCTCACGAACATTCAGCACCAGTTGGAAGCAGCTGAACTTCCAAGAGAGAAATGGATGACTGCAGTCAGAATGCAGTTAACTAAAAATGCACATCACTGGTGGTTAGCAGAAGAGAGGAGGCTCAGACAGGACCGAGTCACATGGGAAGAGTCCTCCAGACTCTTCCAAGAGATGTACATTCCAACAGTTACACGGTTAGAGCTCAGAGACAAGTTCAACCGCCTTATCCAAGGCAATATGACAGTGGAAGAATACAACGCAGAATTTATTCGCCTAAGCCGCTTTGCCCCAACCTTGATTTCGACAGAGAAAGAGAAAGCTGAGAAGTTCTTTGACGGACTGAAGTTCGAGCTCCAGAGATTGATTGGATCGGTCGTACCCACATCTTATACCGACGTCCTTGCAGCAGCACGACGCATGGAGCGCGTTACTAGAAGGGAGTCGAATCTGAAGAGGTCAATCACCTCAGCACCATCCAGGACAGCACATGGGGATTCAGCAAAATGATCCCAGAGGAGTATGCCAGAGAGAGCAGCACATAGGGACAGACCTCTTCCTACTTGTCACCACTGCCAAGGTATTTTCCAAAATAGACTTGAGATGAGGCTACCACCAGGTGAAAGTGTAGCCGAAGGACATTCCAAAGACTGCTTTTAGGACTCGGTATGGCCAGTACGAGTTCATGGTGATACCGTTTGGGTTGACTAATGCTCTGACAGTGTTTATGAATTTGGCGAACAAGGTGTTCCACCAGTACCTTGATAAGTTCATGGTGGTGTTCATCGATGAAATTCTTATATACTCGAAGAAGCCAGAGGAGCACGAGGAGCATCTGCGGATTGTGTTGGATGTGCTGAGGAAGGAGAAGCTGTATGGGAAGCTGTCAAAGTGCAAGTTATTTAGTTCTTAGGACATGTTGTGACTGGTGATGGGATCTCAGTGGACCCGAACAAGATCACATCAGTTGAGTCTTGGAAGACCCCAAGTTCAGTGGCGGAGATCAGGAGTTTCTTGGATTTGGCAGGCCACTACAGAAAGTTTGTGCAAGATTTTTCGAGGATTGCTAAACCGATGACCAGACTCACCAGAAAAGATGCAAAGTTTGTTTGGACATGGGAGTGTCAGGCTGCTTTTGAGGAATTAAAGACGAGGTTGACGTATGCTCCTATTTTAACTTTGCCATTAGTGTCTGGAGATTTCACTATCTATAGTGATGCATCAGGGAAATATTTGAGTTGTGTTCTCCAGCAGAATGGGAAAGTGATTGCTTATGCATCCAGGCAATTACGTCCTCATAAGAAGAACTATCCTACCCACAATTTAGAGTTGGCAACGATCATCTTTGCTTTGAAGTTATGAAAACATTATTTGTACGGAGAGCGTGTGGATATCTTCATAGACCACAAGAGCTTGAAGTACATTTTTACTCAGAAGGAGCTGAACGTGAGAAAGCATCGGTGGCTAGAACTGATGAAGTATTTTGATATATCCTTACAGTATCATCTAGGAAAGGCCAATGTAGTTGTCAATGCCTTGATCAGGTATCCGATAGCTATATTTTTTACGAAGGACCGATATTTGTTCGAGGATCTAGAGAGCTTGGGCATTAAGGTGATAGTTCCTAGGATTGCGATGTAGATGTGGGGTTTGCAGATACATTCAGTTTTGATGGACATGATCAAGGCAGCCCAGTATGAGGATGTATCTCTGAGGAGCATCAGAGCTCAGGTGAGAGCATGATTGGAGAATAATTTTACCATTGACGATGATGGTTCTTTGCGGCACGGTACTAGATTATGTGTGCCTAGTGGGAAGCTGCATGAGGAGGTATTGCAGAAAGCGCATCGCTCTCAATATTTCATGCATCCAGGTGCCAACAAGATATATCGGAATATGCAAGAGATTGTGTGGTGGTATGGTATGAAGAGGGAGGTGGAATATTTTGTATCCAGATGGTTAGTGTGACAGCATGTGAAAACTGAGAGGCAGAGACCCGGTGGGTTGCTTCAGCTATTACCCATTCCAGAGTAAAAGTTGGAATATATTACTATGGATTTTGTGTCCGGACTTCCACGATCTCCCGGAGAAAAAGACGTAATTTGGGTCATCGTTGACAGGTTGACCAAGTCGGCCCACTTTTTTTTCTTTCAAGGTGGGTTTGTCTACGGAGAAGCTGGCAGAGATGTATGTAAGGTAGATCGTCAGGATACATGGGGTTGCCGTCAACATAGTCTTAGATCGGGATAGTCGTTTCACTTCTCATTTCTAGAGGAGTTTGCAGGTGAGCTTGGGCACCCGGCTCAAGTTTAGTACTGCATATCACCCCAGACTGATGGGAAGTTAGAGAGGGCCATTCAGACTCTCGAGGCTATGTTGCACACCTGTGTACTAGATTTTGGGGGATCTTGGGAAGACTCTCCATTTGGTAGATTTTGCTTACATCAACAGTTACCAGGCCAGTATAGATATGTCACCATTTGAGGCTCTGTACGGTCGAAGGTATCGCACTCCCTTGACTTGGGATGGTGTTGGAGAAAGAGATTTGCTAGGGCCAGAGATAGTGGTGGATGCAGTAGAGAAGGTTAAGATGATTAGAGATAGATTTCAGGTGGCGCATGCCAGACATCGGCATTGGGCCAATAGCCACCAAAGACTCTTGGACTTTGAGGTTTTGTTTTGTATTGATACTGGTTGTTTGTTATAGATTAAGATTTAAGGTTTTGTTTTGTTCTAGGTTGGAGGTCTGGTATTTCTGAGGATTTCTCCGACACGAGGCATAATTCGTTTTGGTGGAGGCGGGAAGCTTAGTCCATGATTCATCGGACTCTTTAGTATTCTCGAGAGGGTCGGTGCAGTTGCCTATAAACTAGACTTGCCACCTGTATTGGAGGAAGTGCACAACGTGTTTCACGTATCGCAGTTAAGACGGTACGTGGCAAATTTTAGTAATGTATTGGATCATTCGGAGATAGAGTTGGGCCCTACTCTCAGCTATCTAGAGCTACTAGTTGAGATTCTGGATCGGAGAGAGAAGGTGCTTAGGAACCAGACCATTCCCTTGGTACGTGTCACATGGAGGCATCACTCTCCGGGTGAGTCTACTGGGAGAGGGATGATGAAATGCAAGAGCAAAACCAGTATCTGTTTGTGCCTTGAGGTATGTTCTTTTTTGTTCTGTTTTGCTTTCTTGGGGTAGTTTAGTCTTTGTATTTCGATGACATAATTATTTTAAGGGGGGTAGACTTGTTGTCACTACCACATTTTCTAGAAAAATGGTATTTTGGTCATTTCATAATTATGGTGCATGTTGTATATTTATTTATAGTATTATTTATTTATTGTTAGATGTTGTATTATATTTTGGACTTGTGTTAGTGGACCTAACTTGACTCATGGATAATTATTTATTTTAGTTAGACTTGAGCCCAATAACTAGTCTAATTCTTTAAGTTAGTGATTTATTTAGTCAAACCATTAGGAATAGAACCTTCCTTCCTTAATCCTTTTCTTTATGGCAATCCAATAGGGATATTTGGGTCTTTGTTCCATTACTTGGAGAGGGGGCTAGTGGTCGGCCTATTAAAGGGGGAAGAAAATTATCTTTCCTCATTTTATTTTATTCCATTTTGGTGTTCTTCCCTAATTAAATCCATCCCTCCACCAAATTTCCACCAAATTACTTCTAATTAATCTTATTCTTCACCATTAGTAGATCTAGAACCAAGGAGAAGGCAAAGAGCACCAATGAGAAGGAGATTGCACAAGTTGAGCCATCTTCGTGTCCATTTGGAGAAGTAAATTGAGAATCCATCTTCCAATAGGTACAATTTAAAATTTTCCTTCTATTTAGACTCTAAATCTGTAGTTTAATCATTAAGAACCCTTCCATGTATTTGGACTACCTATAGGAAGAAGAATTGACTCCTAGGGACCCCTATTATGAATGTTATTGTGTGTTTTGTCTCTAATTTGGGAAAATCCGAGATTGATGCACCATGTGTTTGTCAATGGGTCTAGTGCACCAAATTGACATGTATTTGATTATGTGAGACTAGTGTCGTATCTATAATTGGATACGAGTAGGCCGTATCATGATATTTTATGATACAAGATTGTTTGGGTTTTTTTTCTTTGACACGGGAGATTGCACATGTCATATTATAACACAGACACGTAGATGAGTAGCTAGCACTTTATATTGCTTATAATTGTGATTCTAGACTTGCTCACATCATTATTGATCCATTTGGTAGTGTGTTGGTGGCTAATCGCAAGCGTATCATAGAAAGAGTGTGATACGGGTATGATGCACTCCATGTGTTTGATGGAATGTTACTACTATATTTTAGTGTTGTTTATATATATTTTGATTGTTTTTGATATATATATGACATACCTAAGTATACATTTGTCACGACCCGCACCCGGTGTGAGGGTACTAGTCGGAAACAACGTCTAGCCTACGCCGCAGAATCGGCGGTAGAACGCTGTCTAGATAATCTATCTAACCATATAATGAACCACCAATAATGATAGTATACTCAATCACAGAACTAAGATAGAAATGAGCACAAATTAGATAAGAATAGAATAGTCACAATACAACTCATGAGTCTAAAATAATACATCAATGAGTCTGAAGAAAAACAAATAAGCAGGAGACAAATCCAGTACAAAAGAATACTACGAGGCTACAACTCCAGGGTCAACTGTCTCAGTTGGGATAAGTCCCTCTTGAGCCAGGGTCTCAGAATCTAAACCCACAACATCCTGGGGTCCATAAAAGGTAGGGTACCACTCCTCAGTGTTATCTGTAAAAATATATCCAGTCAGAAAAGGAGTAGAGTACATCTCTAACAGCAGTTCTAATTAATGATAAAAACTATGTAACAGTAAATAGCTGTGGATAAACAAGATGCACAATAGATACAAGAGATATATATACAATAAGGAAATACTGGAAATAAATACAATAATAAACAATATGCCAATGAAACAAATATACTAATGACTAAGTGTGTGAGTACTAGCTTAACATGTGATCGGCTTGGGCAAGATGCAATGCGGCCTGGCTAATCATACGTCCGGTGCATGATCAACACTATTCTGTAATCTGTACTTTATTCAATAGAGATATTGATCACATATCTATACTAATACTCCCCACCCCCGACTGGTATAATAGATCCAACCACGGTATGTTATGGCACGAGATTCCCCAAGAAGATAGCTAGTCTTCCCGAGAATCGGTGTCTGTACATGTACAAGATAACCAATGAAATAATACTTGCACCATATACACCATATACCAAGGAATAATATCTCATGACGAGATCCGGATATACCAATCCGTGTAACCATAGTGTCAAGAGAACATGAATATCTACACTAAATACAGTGGACATAGAGAATATCATAAATGAGAAACTATCAAAGAATGTACTCGCCTAAGTCCAATGAACAGTCTCACAGATGTCTGACTCGGTGCCTCGAAGACCTAGATATGGAATACAACATCAATACAAGGTCCCGAAAAGAGAACAAGTTAAACTAGTCAACTTCTAGGTCAATAAGTCAATTCTAAGTCAAAAGTCAACTATGGTCAACTCTAAAGTCAACTAAAGTCAACTATGGTCAAACCAAGGTCGACTATCTATTTCTAGGTTGCACAAGTCTAGCACCAAAATCTTGGATCAAAATACTAAAATCTAAGTCATAAAACTACATCCTTAAATATTAGGATACCGTATCTTAGGATACGTGAATCCAAGGTAAACCTCACAATACCTATATATCAATCAATAAAGTATATAATATAGAATATTAAATACAATGATTAGGAATCATGGTTTTGAACCAACTTGGTATCCACATAAAGTAATGCTCAAGATACATAGATATAGTATTTACCCTTATACATAATATAATATATATATAACTAATATTATACAATTAAGAATATAACAATACTAGTATTATATCTCACAATAAATACATATATATATATTGTCACACCCCGATCCCGAAAGGGTCAATCGTCCTCGCTGGATCCTTCACGGAACCGATTCGTCCTCGCTGGGGCGTGATGCCGTACGAGCCTGGATTTGCGCTCGTACAAGGCAAGAACTTACAGTTATAGGAACCCATTTTGAAACACGATTTAGAAAACACATTCAAAGAGATTTGAACACAAGTGCAGGAAGAAACATGCTTTTTCATTGATAATTCAGAGTAATTTACATAGAGTTTATATTGATGCGCCTCTCGGCTACTTGATTTGCATTACAAAAAGATAACTCAAAAGGCAGGACGCGCTCCATCAGATAGTCCACGTCGTTCATACATTACGCCCTTGTATAGGTTGAAAGTCCAAGCCTCCAAAATGATCTGACTCCAACTATACTTCAAAATAGAGGTGCTCCTAACGCCTCCTCGTCTATCCACTAGCGTTGCACCGCCTGAGTGCCTGAAATAGTTGCCCACAACGTGGGTCGGTACTCAACTTGTACTGGTGAGCGGGATGAACCCACTCGACTAAATCGACACTAGCTTATTAGGGGCGAGCATGCATTAAGATGAACTTCTATAAAGAAGCAAGTGAATTCAATTCATATCAGTTGCATGTTTTGATAGGAATGAAAATAGCATTGAATCCAACCAATGCATCGATTGCTTACTCAACCGATGCACGCCTTCCCTGCAACGAAACACAAGTATACTTACCATCTGCACAAGACAATAAATTAGCATGTGTTCTATTCTATGCGGTCATTGGTGTGATCGACACCTTAGGGACATATTTCAAGCATTAGCGGCGCGCCCTATCAGCCCGGGTAGCAAGCCCTGCTGGAGGTCCCGCAATGCATCGTGACGAGCACGAATCAAATATTTCCCTCCGGATCGATACGGTTCCAGTGCCCCGGAAAGCCGTTTCGAGGAAATGCCAAATCTTGTGCACAAGTTGTCCCAGACCATGCAAATGCATGAACAATTCATATTATCATACAATGCATCAAAATAAACAAAGAAGTAAAGCAGCAATATATATCTTATGCAACAGTTCATATTTTCTTAATGCGGTGTTCCGATTTTGGTATCCCATAGGTCCAAACTCCGTCCGAGGCACTAGGCCGCCACCAACAACCAATTCCCTTTATAAACAACTCAAATTATAAGGTGTGCAAGCATATAGTAAATTTAGTCTACAAATCCCATGTTTCTTTCTTAGTGGCTGGCATGCATTGTGGCAAGGATTTCCTAGGCGTCCAACCGGGCATCATCGAGTGAACGTTTGAAACATTAGAGATGTGGGCGTGAAGAAGTAGGAAAGAAGGGTCCAAACCACTCACTGGTTAAGGAAAAAGGTAGCTGAAACACGAATCCCGCCTAGCGACGATCAAACGTCAGTTACGCGGATCTGCACAGCACGAGCACCAATTAGAATTTTTGCCTATCCTTCCTTGCCGAACTCTCCAAGAATCAAAGCTCCAAACGATAAATCCAGCAGCGAAAATCAAGCAAATCGAAAGCAACACCAAATCAAAAATCCTAAAGCGGCAATCAAGAAAACCAAGCAACCAAACACAAAAACTATTGAACTCGTTTCAATAGAGGCCTTTCCATGAGTTGGAAAGGATCATCGCATTTCATCCGTGGCAAGAAGATGCCGAAGATCTAAGCTACGACTCAGACGGACTAGCCACAAGCCCAATTACGTAGTGCACATCCCGGTCGGATCGGGATTTGAAGCACTACATAATATACCACTAAGAAAAAGTTTCGACCCGAACCTTAAGAACAAGGCCGACCCGAAACGTAAGAACAAGGCCCTACCTCCGACTGAATGAACAATGAAGGATACTTCTCCTTCATCTCCGATTCCAACTCCCAAGTTGATTCCCCAACAGAATGGTTCTGCCACAGCACGCGAACCAATGACATCGTACGGTTGCGAAGTACTTTTTCCTTACGATCCAGAATCTGCGCCGGCTCCTCTGAGTATGACAAATCCGTGCACAATTCCAATTGTTCGAAGCTAACCACATGAGTAGGGTCATGCACATACTTCCGGAGTTGGGAAACGTGGAATACGTCATGCACTTCAGCCAAGGCGGGAGGTAGTGCTATCCTGTACGCCACAGCTGCAACTCGTTCCAGTATCTCAAAGGGGCCGACAAACCGGGGACTTAGTTTGCCCTTTACGCCGAAACGCATCACACCTCGCATCGGCGTCACTTTCAAGAAGACATGATCCCCGACCAAGAATTCCAAAGGCCTTCTATGTGCATCAGCATAACTTTTCTGTCGGCTCTGTGCTGTGCGGAGTCTTTCCCGAATCAAGCGAACTTTCTCAACTGCCTGCTCTACCAGCTCTGGCCCGAGTACTTGCCGCTCGACGACTTCATCCCAACAGATTGGAGATCGACACCTTCACCCATATAGTGCTTCGTACGGTGCCATCTGGATGCTTGATTGGTAGCTATTGTTGTACGCAAACTCTGCCAATGGAAGATGCGTGTCCCAACTAGTCTTTAAATCAATAGCACACAGCCGTAACATATCTTCAAGTATCTGATTTGTCCTCTCTGTCTGTCCGTCAGTCTGCGGGTGATATGCGGTACTGAACTGTAGCTTGGTCCCCAAAGCAGCCTGTAGACTAGTCCAGAAACGAGATAAGAAGCGTCCGTCACGGTAAGAGACGATTGAGGCAGGTACTCCGTGTAATCGGACAATCTTATCTATGTAAATTTGTGCTAACCGATCGACGCTTTAAGTAACTTTTATAGGAAGAAAGTGGGCTGACTTGGTCAAACGATCAACTATGACCCAAATTGCATCATGCCCCCGTGGCATCTTCTGAAATCCCATAATAAAATCCATAGTGATGTTGTCCCATTTTCACTCGGGAATAGCGAGGTTCTGAAACTCCCCGCCGGGCCTCTGATGTTCAGCTTTAACCTGTTGACAGGCCATGCACTGTGACACAAAGGTCGCCATATCCCACTTCATACCGTGCCACCAGAAGGTCCCGCGCAAGTCCTTGTATATCTTAGTGCTCCCCGGATGTAAAGAATACTTCGCGTAGTGTGCTTCCGCCATAATTTCCCTTCGAAGTTCTGGGTCGCTAGGAACACATAGCCTTCCTTTCATCTGTAAGGCCCCATTTTCACCTGCCACAAAGTCAGACGTCTTCCCCACCGAGATCAATCCGCGTACCTTCGCTAAGAACTGATCGCCCTCCTGAGCTGATTTGATTCTACCACGTAAACCCAGTTCAAGATGGAGTGGTGCCAGCTGAACTCCTTGATGCCAAACTCGAAATTCGATGCCCATCGCCTCAAGATCTCGAAGTAAACGGTTGTTTATAGATAACGAGCCCACGTGCTTCCGACTCAGAGCATCAGCAACGACGTTTCCCTTGCCCGGTGTATACGCGATCGTTAGGTCATAGTCCTTAATCAGTTCTAGCCAACGCCGCTGCCGGAGGTTCAATTCCCGCTGGGTGAATAGGTACTTGAGGCTCTTGTGATCCGTAAAGATTTTGCAAGCAACACCATAAAGATAATGCCTCCACAACTTCAGAGCAAACACAATTGCCGCCAATTCCAGATCATGCGTCGGGTAGTTTTTCTCGTGCGGCTTCAGTTGCCAGAAGGCGTACGATATTACCTTGTCCCTCTGCATGAGCACACACCCTAAGCCGAGTCCTGAAGCATCGTTGTATATCTGAAACTCTTCTACCCCATCTGGAAGTGCAAGAATCGGAGCTGAAACAAGATGCCGCTTAAGTTCCCGAAAGCTGGCTTCGCAGTTATTACCCCATTCGTATGTAATCCCTTTCTGAGTAAGGCGAGTCATCGGCAAGGCCAGTTTAGAAAAATCCTTCACGAACCTACGGTAGTATCTCGCAAGGCCCAGAAAGCTCCGAACTTCGCTGGCTGACGTAGGTTGTTTCCAGTCCACCACCGCCTCTATTTTCTTCGGGTCTACGGCGACGCCTTCGGCCGAGATGACATGACCAAGGAACGCCACGCTGTTCAACCAAAACTCACACTTGCTGAGCTTAGCGAATAACTGATGGTCTCGTAATGTCTGCAGCACGATCTTCAGGTGTTCCTTGTGCTCCGTCTCGTTCTTGGAATAAATTATTATGTCGTCTATGAACACGACTACAAACTTATCCACAAACGGCCGAAACACGCGGTTCATCAGATCCATGAAAGCTGCAGGGGCGTTCGTCAAACCGAACGACATCACGAGGAACTCATAGTGTCCGTAACGGGTTCTGAAAGCAGATTTTTGAATATCCTCTGATTTGATTTTCAATTGGTGATACCCTGACCTGAGATCAACTTTAGAGAAAACTGTTGCACCTTGCAGCTGATCAAACAAGTCATCTATTCTTGGCAATGGGTACTGATTCCGCACGGTCGCCTTATTCAGCTCTCGGTAGTCAATACACAGCCGCATGGATCCATCCTTCTTTTTTACGAACAGCACCGGAGCGCCCCATGGAGAAACGCTTGGACGAATGTATCCTCGGTCCAACAGATCTTGCAACTGAACTTTAAGTTCCTTAAGCTCTGCTGGGGCCATGCGATAAGGTGCCTTTGATATCGGTCGTGAATCCGGAAAAGTGTCAATGCTGAATTCGATCTCACGATCAGGAGGCATTCCAGGCAGCTCGTCTGGGAACACGTCGAGGAAATCTGCAATGACTTCAGCCTGAGCTGCATCTGCACATTCCCGTCGGATGTTTCGAACAGAAGCTAAGTACCCTTCACAGCCCGAATGCAACATACGCCTAGCCGAAATTGCTGATATCACCATTGCCGTCTTCGGTGCAGCGCTGCACGAATAGTAGAAGTCTGCCTCGCCGGGTAGACGGAATATGACTCGCTTCTCCGCGCACTCGATTGTTGCATGGCAAGCACCCAACCAGTCCATACCGAGAATAATATCATAATCCTTGATGTCTAGCACAATGACATCTAAGGAAAGCTTCCTTCCTCCGATGCAAATGTAACCATCCCTACAGATCGCATGGGCGGGCATATCGACTCCCGAAGGGGTACTTACGCAAAGGTTCATATTTAAAGGAATAGAAGCTAATTTATGCTCAACAGTAAAATCAGCAGATATAAAACTATGCGTAGCACCTGAATCGAATAAGACTCTAGCGGGCAAATCTCTGAAAAGTGAAGTACCTGTTACAACAGTATCAGATACAGATGCCTCATCCCGAGTCAGTGCATAGACTCGGCCTTGAGCACCCTGGCGTTGTGGATTGACTGGCACAACATTGGCATCACTTGCTGGAGGCCCCTTGTTTTGATTCCCGTTGCCCTGATTTGGCTTGCCCTCTCGGCAGTTAAACTGTTTGTGGCCCAGACGACCATATTTGAAACATCTTTGTACCCGACATTCATTCACTTTATGCCCTGATTTGCCGCACCGACTGTAGTTCAGTGATTGGGATTGGCCCCTATTATCAGATGTATGCGACCGCTTGTGTGCTCCAGACCCTCCCATTTCATGAGGACGTTTATTGTTGTTGGTACGGGGGGTTTGTACCTCGGCCTTTGGGAGAGGGCGCCCAAAGATCCGCTCGCTGTTCAGAGCCACTTCGTAACATTCCCTGTATGTTTGGCATTTTTGGTTGATGACGTCCCTACGCAAATCGTCATTCAAACCCTTCTGAAACCGATAGCACCACGCCTACTGATTAGGCAAGAAGTGCCCTGCAAACTTAGCCAGTTTAGCAAACACTGAGTCATAATCGTCAACAGACAGACTTCCTTGCACCAAATTACTGAAGTCGTCTTCCTTTTGTTGACGCCCGGCTCGGGGAATATATTGTTCAATGAAGGCAGATTTGAACATTTCCCAAGTAATTTTACAGTTGGGATTGGCATCATAAATCCCTTGCTTCGTGGCTTCCTACCAATCATGCGCACGCAGTTCCAGCTGAACCGATGCACAAGCCACTCGCTTCAATCCTCTGATGCCAACCAGGTTGAAGAGTCCTTCCAGCTTAGTAATCTACCCCATCACCACGTCCGGTTCGGCTCGTCTGTTGAACGTTGGCGGATGCATTTTAGTGAACTCGGCTGCACGACAGGAGTTCCTTGCTGGAGGGTGAGTCTCTTCCGACTTGTCTTCTACCGCCACGGCCGGCGGCGTGACAGGCGTCGCTGCGGCTGCCCCGTTGCTTGGTATCAGGGATGCAATCAGTTGCAACATTGTATCCATTTGCTTCTGTTGAGAAGCAAACTGCGCTTGTATGTTAGCTTGTTGGGTAACAACTTGTTGTTGCTGCGCCTCCATGAGGTGCATAAGCCATTCCGCCATATCGGTTGAACCCGCTCCCCCGGATTCTCCAGAGCTTGCTGGATCGCTCTGAATAGGTTGAGCACTGCTGGCAGTTGCAGTGTTCTTCTTTGCCATGGCTACAAAAGAGAGTAGCTTGTTAACACTCCAAAAACGATAGATTTGTATCTATGGGCTCATTGTATAGGCGACTCATCTCATGCAGCGGACGCCGAACGCAACTCAATTGAGAGGCACATCAAACTCCTATATAATCTTTTGAAATCCCATGGAAGTAAAGCCTAGACTCTGATACCAATATGTCACGCCCCGATCCCGAAAGGGTCAATCGTCCTCGCTGGATCCTTCACGAAACCGATTCGTCCTCGCTGGGGCGTGATGCCGTACGATCCTGGATTTGCGCTCGTACAAGGCAAGAACTTGCAGTTATAGGAACCCATTTTGAAACACGATTTAGAAAACACATTCACAGAGATTTGAACACAAGTGCAGGAAGAAACATGCTTTTTCATTGATAATTCAGAGTAATTTACATAGAGTTTACATTGATGCGCCTCTCGGCTACTTGATTTGCATTACAAAAAGATAACTCAAAAGGCAGGGCGCGCTCCATCAGATAGTCCACGTCGTTCATACATTACGCCCTTGTATAGGTTGAAAGTCCAAGCCTCCAAAATGATCTGACTCCAGCTATACTTTAAAATAGAGGTGCTCCTAACGCCTCATTGTCTATCCACTAGCGTTGCACCGCCTGAGTGCCTGAAACAGTTGCCCACAACATGGGTCAGTACTCAACTTGTACTGGTGAGCGGGATGAACCCACTCGACTAAATCGACACTAGCTTATTAGGGGCGAGCATGTATTAAGATGAACTTCTATAAATAAGCAAGTGAATTCAATTCATATCAGTTGCATGTTTTGATAGGAATGAAAATAGCATTGAATCCAACCAATGCATCGATTGCTTACTCAACCGATGCACGCCTTCCCTACAACGAAACACAAGTATACTTACCATATGCACAAGACAATAAATTAGCATGTGTTCTATTCTATGCGGTCATTGGTGTGATCGACACCTTAGGGACATATTTCAAGCATTAGCGGCGCGCCCTATCAGCCCGGGTAGCAAGCCCTGCTGGAGGTCCCGCAATGCATCGTGACGAGCACAAATCAAATATTTCCCTCCGGATCGATACGGTTCCAGTGCCCCGGAAAGCCGTTTCGAGGAAATGCCAAACCTTGTGCACAAGTTGTCCTAGACCATGCAAATGCATGAACAATTCATATTATCATACAATGCGTCGAAATAAACAAAGAAGTAAAGCAGCAATATATATCTCATGCAACAGTTCATATTTTCTCAATGCGGTGTTCCGATTTTGGTATCCCATAGGTCCAAACTCCGTCCGAGGCACTAGGCCGCCACCAACAACCAATTTCCTTTATAAACAACTCAAATTATAAGGTGTGCAAGCATATAGTAAATTTAGTCTACAAATCCCATGTTCCTTTCTTAGTGGCTGGCATGCATTGTGGCAAGGATTTCCTAGGCGTTCAACCGGGCATCATCGAGTGAACGTTTGAAACATTAGAGATGTTGGCGTGAAGAAGTAGGAAAGAAGGGTCCAAACCACTCACTGGTTAAGGAAAAAGGTAGCTGAAACACGAATCCCGCCTAGCGACGATCAAACGTCAGTTACGCGGACCTGCACAGCACGAGCACCAATTAGAATTCTTGCCTATCCTTCCTTGCCGAACTCCCCAAGAATCAAAGCTCCAAACGATAAAACCAGCAGCGAAAACCAAGCAAATCGAAAGCAACACCAAATAAAAAATCCCAAAGCGGCAATCAAGAAAACCAAGCAACCAAACACGAAAACTATTGGACTCGTTTCAATAGAGGCCTTTCCATGAGTTGGAAAGGATCATCGCATTTCGTCCGTGGCAAGAAGATGTCGAAGATCTAAGCTACGACTCAGACGGACTAGCCACAAGCCCAATTACGTAGTGCACATCCCGGTCGGATCGGGATTTGAGGCACTACATATATACATATATATATAAATATAATATATGAAATATAAACTAAAACTGCCTAACTGTCACTGAAAAACTGTGTGCTAAAATACTGATTTTTAATAAACAGGCTTTCAGCGACAGTTCCAACTGTCACTGAAAACGCCGTCGCCAATCTGCTGTTTTAAACGCACTGCTGTCACTTATTGGTGACAGTTCAAACTGTCACAGAAAAACTGTCACTGCTGCTGTTCAAAAACCTGCCCACTGTATTTAATGACAGAATCTGTCATTAAATACCCAAAAAGCTACAGCGGCTGCTGCTGCTGTTTAATGACATAAACTGTCATTAATGCAGCTGTCGCCAAAAGTTAAATATATAACTATATATATATATATATTTAATATATAAATATATAACAATTAAATAGATAAATACTTCTATATATACATAATCCTACATAAATAAGTAAATAATATTAATAGCTATAAAACACATCTATGTACTAATGTACATATTTTAACATGGTTAAATGCACACATAAAAATACATTTATTTATATACAATTAATTATATAATAATTATAATTAATATAATTACTCATTTAAACACATAAATATATTTATAAAACATTTACATATAATTTATACTACTAACATAAATTGTAACATATATAAATGCATGTAAAAGAAAGCTACATATATATTTATACATTATATTAGTATACCTACAATACATATTTTTATGCTACCAAAAATACCATAATAAATACACTAAAATAAATATATAACATCTATATATATTTACTAATTATAATTCAAGAATTAAAGCATAAATAATTAGATCTACACATAAACATACACAAATGGAGAGTATCACACCGTATCCCACTAGATCTAGGATACGCATGCGACACGAGTCCAACACACAACCAATTGTACCCCGAAGGACACAAATAAGTCACAAATATTATTTATGAACAAATAAAAGTGTCAAATGTAGATCTATGTGTCCGTGTCAAAATACGACATGTACAAAGTCCCGTGTCGGAGAGAAAACCCCCAAAACAACACGTATCACCAAATTGTTGGGATACGACCTACATGTACCCAATTGTGGATATGACACTAGCCCCAAACACATAAGCACATGCCCAATTGATCTATAGGATTAATTGACACACACAACAAAATGTCAATTCGAATTCCCCCAAAATTGACACAAAAAGCACCATAACTTTCTCCATTGGTCTCCTATGAACACAAAACCAAGTCCTATGGGTAGTACATACATATGGGTTGATTTTACATGATTAAATCTCAGATTTAGAAGCTATTAAGGGGAAAAACTAAATTATACCTATTGGGAGATGGATTCCCAATGAAACCTCCAATTGAGATGAAATTGCTTCCAAATTGTAGATCATTCCTCCTCTTTGTAGATCCTTGCTTCCTCCTTCTAGATCCTTACTTCTCAACTCTCTAATGATGATTTGGGAAGGAATTGAAATGAATTTGGTAGGGAATTGGAATGGGAATGAAAGGAATTTGGTAGTGGAAAATTCTAGATCTAGATTTGGAATAAAAATGAGAGGAGAGAGAATTCCCCCCCCTCTATTATAGGCCGACCACTACCCCTTCCTCAAGCAACTATGAAATATCCAATGTACCCCTTGGGGCCTCTCATGAAGAAATAATTAAGGAAGGAAGCTTCTAGTCTAATAATTTAATTAATTTAAATCCATCTCCTTAACAATGGGCTTTCTAAATGGGCCTAGTCTAACTAATTAATTCATGTTGGTCCATGGGTCCAAAATAAACTAGTTGGGTCTACTAATACAAGTCCAAAATAATTAAATAACATCTAACAATAATTAAATAATACAACAAATAATTATTTACCATGCACAATATTTAATTAAATAGGAAAAGACTAAAATACCCTTTCCTAGAAAATATGGTGGTGACAAGTCTACCCTCCTTAAAATAATTTCGTCCTCGAAATTCAAAGACAAAAACTACCCCCAAAAATCACAGAACAGAACTAAAGAATCACAATTAACTATGAAAGAACATAACAATGAACAGAACATAACTAGAAAATAATATACCTCAAGGTACAAACAAATATGGATAACGCTCTCGCATTTCATCCTCTCTCCTCCAGGTAGACTCCCCCGGAGAGTGATGCCTCTATGCGACGCGCACCAAAGGAATAGTCTGGTTCCTCAGCACCTTCTCTCTCCGATCCAGAATCTCAACTGGCTGTTCTGGATAGCTAAGAGTAAGGCCCACCTCTATCTCCGAGTGATCCAATACATGACTAGGATCTGCCACGTATCATCTCAACTGCGACACATGAAACACGTTGTGCACTCCCTCCAATGTAGGTGGTGTAACACCCTGTTCCGCTCAAGCGGACTGCCGTCTCAATCGGCAATCGTGCAGCTGTCCCAACCGGCTTTGCCTCGATCAAGAAGCAAAGGATATCCAGACTTGCCCCTACAGGAATCCGGCTTAGGCTTTCAGAGGCTCGCTCAGACGTATCGCTCTACCGAGGCGAATCATCGCTAAGGTGGGTGGCTACGGTGAACTTGTCTTTGCTTAGCCAGCACATATAAAATCTGGAATATTTATGCTAGTCGCTAGGTGATTTACCCCCTGCATGCTAATAAATCCAACGCACCTAGCTAAGGAAATAATTCCAACTTGTATTGCTTGCTAGAACATGGAAATTGAAATACCGCTTATATTCAGACCCTCGCATGTTAAGTCCCTTAACGGTTTCAACTCTCGGCTTACCTTTGGGTCCGAGCAACGTGCCTGCTTATATTCCTTAGAAACGTATGCTTGTCTGCTTTCAAACGTCTAGCGTTATTGTGTTGTGAATGCATTCTTGTTTAGCCAGAAGACTATCAAATAGTCCTTCTGTGCATTTGAACCTGCAAGTATCCGGGACCGTTAGGTCACCCAAGGCAAATCCCCGAACCAGGGGAATGCATCAAGCAAGAATGGATATTTGAATATGAATCACGCTTGAATGATAATTATGCCATGTTTGGATCTGAACGAGGATTGTGTTTGTACTGTTCGAATCCCAGCTCGTGGAGCAATGTGCTCGTTCAGAATAAGTTTGTGTGTTCCATGATTATCATGTCAAGCTTTGGATTTGGATAGACCCTGACCTGCATGTCGTGGACAACCTGTGCACAAGGATTTTTGGCTTCCGCGGACGGTCACAGGGGCACTGGGACCGATCTGATCCGGGCGGAAGAGTTTGTATGGTCGTTAGTCACGGACGGAGTGTTATGTAGCGGGGCTCGCCACCTGCGTTGCTATCGCTCTTAGTCCCGAGACCATAACCCGTCCATAATGGCTATGCCAGCGACTTTCGTCATATAGATAAGTTATCCTCGCTTAGCGGCTATCCGCGTGCGAGTCATTGCATAGCATCAATGAACTGAACACCTGAACGATCTGAACATAACGACCTTCATGTTTGCATATGCTATGCTTCCTGAATGTTTATACTTACCGTGCTTGAATTAATCATGTTTGCCTTGGACAGGGAAGGAGAAATGGTAAGTTGGTAAGTCTCGCCGTGTTTCCTCAAACATCGCAGGACGCACTGCCCGACACGTTAAGCTATTCAATGTTTGCATGAAACTGATCCTAAGGCAACTAGAAAGACAACTTAATAGTTGTGCACGGAACCTGTATTACGTGTTTGGATTTGTCGAGCGGGCGAGTAGCTTCCCCACCAGTGCATTCAATGTACTGATAATCCACCAGTTTGATATGCAGGGTGCAGGAGAACCTAGTGCGGTGCAGACGCCTCCTTCATGCGTGCTAAGGCCAAGAGTTCCCTCTGAAGCCTTGCAACGGTGCGTCCGGGACTGAAGCACATATACAAGACATAAGTTGTGAACATCGCCTGACCATCGCCTGTACATTCATTCCACAGTTGTAGCCATTTGGCACGCTTTTACTGTTTCAGAGAGAGAGGCTTGAGCGATTTGTAATCTCGGCTATACGTCGCCTGTAATACATGTTTCATATCAATAAAGAGATTACTTTACTTGTTTCGATGCTTCTGCTATATTATCGACTCAGTGAACCTGTTACCGATCGCTATGCGTTCCTAAACTCCACTGCACTCGGACAATCTGTGCGACTCTGTGGCTTAGAACTCTTGCCGCCAGCCAATGAACCATGGCCTTGCACGGGCGTGGATCACGTTCGTGCGACATCACGCCCGGATGGGTTAAGCGATCGTTCCGCGGGAGCGCTGGCGAGGGTGATTCCCGCCTAGCGGGAACGGCCGATTTGCCTGCGGGAGATCGGGGCGTGACATGTTGGTATCAGAGCGGAATCGATTCTCTGGCCCAAACCGTTGCTATGACTCTGAGATAATATCGATATGGTATTGCAAAGAGCGTTCCATACAATAAGTCCATAGATATTCTCAAAGTGCAAAATATTTCCTGAACTTGAATTGCTTGATTGTTTCGATTGAGTACGGCGAGGGAGCGATAGGCGTGCCACAGTCCCGAATACCCAAAATCCTGGTTTCGATTGTTGCCCCGAGAATGCTATCGTATAAGGGGGCATAATGTATGGAACGAACGTGTGCCTTTGCTAAAGGAAACCCAAGTTGCCTCGATTGTCCCGAACACTCAGTTGGCTAATGCATTGCATTGCAACAAGTCCTTTTCCGCTGCTTACTCGATTGATGCGATGATAGCCAACTATCAACTTAAACGATTGGCCTTGCACGGGCGCAACCCCAGGCCCGTGCGGCATCACGTCCCCCGAAAGCTCGAACGGGCCATTCGCTTGGCTCCCTTCCTCCCTCGCACCCGCGGGACGGGCACGGTGATTCGCGTCCGGCGTGCCGAGGCACGGTGATACGTGTCCGCTTCGTTAATCCCCGGCCGCACGGGGCGGGGCAGGGCGGAGCGGCGGCCCGTGCGGGACCGGGGCATGACAGAATGGTATCAGAGCCTGGCTTCTACGCCTTTGGACTTCAATTCGATATCTCTGTTTCGAAAGCTCGTTCGTGGGTTATGTGCATGCTCTTTCTCAATGCCTCGATGGGATGTTCCAATAATAAGTCTAAATACTTTTAAAGTACGTTTTGAATGATATGATTGCTTGTCTGGTCGTATGCTGCGAGTGGCCTTTGTGCCAACCTGTACAAACCCTTGAGAGTATCGCTAGTAGCTTGTCCGATCTTCACTAACCCTAAGTTTGGTTGAATGCATCTATTCGAGGGACGCCTTGAACTAGTGCACCATCCAAGACTTAAAAAAAAAGGTGAAACTCGAGTGCTGAGACTTCGCTATCACTAAGCTGGTTGACGTGTTCACGCTAGAGGGGCCCTTCGAAAGTGCGCACGATCCAGTCTAAGCGATATACTGATTTCGACGCTTGTGCAAGTGAAGATCCAAATGAACAAGTGCAACGACTTGTCTAGGATTGCCTCAACCCTAGATTACTGCTTGTCCTTAGTAAGTCTCGAGGACGAGACTTTTTCTAAGTTGGGTAGGATGTAACACCCTGTTCCGCTCAAGCGGACTGCCGTCTCAATCGGCAATCGTGCAGCTGTCCCGACCGGCTTTGCCTCGATCAAGAAGCAAAGGATATCCAGACTTGCCCCTACAGGAATCCGGCTTAGGCTTTCAGAGGCTCGCTCAGACGTATCGCTCTACCAAGGCGAATCATCGCTAAGGTGGGTGGCTACGGTGAACTTGTCTTTGCTTAGCCAGCACATATAAAATCTGGAATATTTATGCTAGTCGCTAGGTGATTTACCCCCTGCATGCTAATAAATCCAACGCACCTAGCTAAGGAAATAATCCCAACTTGTATTGCTTGCTAGAACATGGAAATTGAAATACCGCTTATATTCAGACCCTCGCATGCTAAGTCCCTTAACGGTTTCAACTCTCGGCTTACCTTCGGGTCCGAGCAACGTGCCTGCTTATATTCCTTAGAAACGTATGCTTGTCTGCTTTCAAACGTCTAGCGTTATTGTGTTGTGCATGCATTCTTGTTTAGCCAGAAGACTATCAAATAGTCCTTCTGTGTATTTGAACCTGCAAGTATCCGGGACCGTTAGGTCACCCAAGGCAAATCCCCGAACCAGGGGAATGCATCAAGCAAGAATGGATATTTGAATGTGAATCACGCTTGAATGATAATCATGCCATGTTTGGATCTGAACGAGGATTGTGTTTGTACTGTTCGAATCCCAGCTCGTGGAGCAATATGCTCGTTCAGAATAAGTTTGTGTGTTCCATGATTATCATGTCAAGCTTTGGATTTGGATAGACCCTGACCTGCATGTCGTGGACAACCTGTGCACAAGGATTTTTGGCTTCCGCGGACGGTCACAGGGGCACTGGGACCGATCTGATCCGGGCGGAAGAGTTTGTATGGTCGTTAGTCACGGACGGAGTGTTATGTAGCGGGGCTCACCACCTGCGTTGCTATCGCTCTTAGTCCCGAGACCATAACCCGTCCATAATGGCTATGCCAGCGACTTTCCTCATATAGATAAGTCATCCTCGCTTAGCGGCTATCCGCGTGCGAGTCATTGCATAACATCAATGAACTGAACACCTGAACGATCTGAACATAACGACCCTCATGTTTGCATATGCTATGCTTCCTGAATGTTTATACTTACCGTGCTTGAATTAATCATGTTTGCCTTGGACAGGGAAGGAGAAATGGTAAGTTGGTAAGTCTCGCCGTGTTTCCTCAAATATCGCACGGCGCACTGCCCGACACGTTAAGCTATTCAATGTTTGCATGAAACTGATCCTAAGGCAACTAGAAAGACAACTTAATAGTTGTGCACGGAACTTGTATTACGTATTTAGCTTTGTCGAGCGGGCGAGTAGCTTCCCCACCAGTGCATTCAATGTACTGATAATCCACCAGTTTGATATGCAGGGTGCGGGAGAACCTCGTGCAGTACGGACGCCTCCTTCGTGCGTGCTAAGGCCAATAGTTCCCTCTGAAGCCTTGCAACGGTGCGTCCGGGACTGAAGCACATATACAAGACATAAGTTGTGAACATCCCCTGACCATCGCCTGTACATTCATTCCACAGTTGTAGCCACTTGGCACGCTTTTACTGTTTCAGAGAGAGAGGCTCGAGCGACTTGTAATCTCGGCTATACGCCGCCTGTAATACATGTTTCATATCAATAAAGAGATTACTTTACCTGTTTCGATGCTTCCGCTATATTGTCGACTCAGTGAACCTGTTACCGATCGCTATGCGTTCCTAAACTCCACTGCACTCGGACAATCTGTGCGACTCTGTGGCTTAGAACTCTTGCCGCCAGCCAATGAACCATGGCCTTGCACGGGCGTGGATCACGCTCGTGCGGCATCACGCCCGGATGGGTTAAGCGATCGTTCCACGGGAGCGCTGGCGAGGGTAATTCCCACCTAGCGGGAACGGCCGATTTGCCTGCGGGAGATCGGGGCGTGACAGGTGGCAAGTCTAGTCTATAAGCAACTGCACCGACCCTCTCTAGAATAGTGAAAGGTCCGATGAATCGTGGACTAAGCTTTCTGCCTCCACCGAAGCGAATCGTGCCTCGTGTCGGAGAAATCCTCAGAAACACCAAACCACCCACCTAGAACAAAATACCACCTTAAGAATTTAATCTATAACAAACAAGAACAAGAACAAACAAAATCTAAACTATACCTCGAACTCCAAAGATCTCCGATGGCTATCGGCCCAATGCCGCTGTCTGTCCTGCGCCACTCGAAGTTTGTCTCTAATCAACTGAACTTTCTCTGCTGCATCCACAACCATATCTGGCCCAAGCAAAACTCTCTCTCCAACATTATCCCAAGACAAAGGAGTACGACACCTCCGACCATATAGAGCTTCAAAAGGTGACATCTCTATACTGGCCTGATAACTGTTGTTGTAAGCAAACTCTACCAAATGGAGATGGTCCTCCCAAGAACCCCCGAAATCTAGTACACAAGTGCGCAACATATCCTCGAGAGTCTGGATAGTCCTCTTTGACTGTCCATCTGTCTGGGGATGATATGCAGTACTGAACTTGAGCTGAGTGCCCAAACTCTCCCGTAAACTCCTCCAGAAATGAGAAGTGAAATGACTATCTCGATCTGAGACTATGCTGACGGGAACTCCCTGTATACTAACGATCTGCCTCACATACATCTCTGCCAGCTTCTCCGTAGACAAACCCACCTTGAAAGGCAAAAAGTGGGCCGACTTGGTCAACCTATCAACAATGACCCAAATTGCGTCCTTCCCTCCCGGAGATCGTGGAAGTCCGGACACAAAATCCATAGTAATGTGTTCCCACTTCCACTCTGGAATGGGTAATGGCTGAAGTAAACCTTCTGGCCTCTGCCTCTCGGCTTTCACCTGCTGGCACACTAAGCATCTGGATACAAACTGTGCCACTTCCCTCTTCATGCCATACCAACACACACTCTCTCGCATATCCCGATACATCTTGTTAGCACCTGGATGCATGGAATACTAAGAGCGATGCGCTTCCTGCAATACCTCCTCTCGTAACTCCCCACTAGGCACACACAATCTAACTCCATGCCTCAAAGATCCATCTGCTGCAATAATAAAATCATCCTCCAATCCTGCTCTCACCTGAGCTCTGATACTCCTTAGAGATACATCATCATACTGTGCTGTCTTGATCCTGTCCATCAAATCTGAGTGTATCTGCAATCCCCATATCTGCATAGCACACCCAGGAACAATTACCTCAATGCCCAAGCTCTCCAAGTCCTCCAACAAATATCGATCCTGCGTCAAGAACATAGCTACCGGATACCTGCTCAAAGCATCGACAACTACATTTGCTTTCCCAGGATGATATTGCAAAGAGATATCAAAATCCTTCATCAGTTCCAACTACCGACGCTGCCTCATGTTCAACTCATTTTGCGTGAAAACGTACTTCAAGCTTTTGTGGTCTGTGAAGATCTCCACACGCTCTCCGTACAAATAATATTTCCATAACTTCAGGGCGAATATGACAGCTGCCAACTCCAAATCATGGGTAGGATAGTTCTTTTCATGAGGACGCAATTGCCTGGATGCATAGGCAATTACTTTCCCATGCTGCTGAAGAACACAACCTAAACCCTTCCCCGATGCATCACTATAAATAGTGAAACCTCCGGACCCTGATGGCAACGTCAAAATAGGAGCAGACGTCAACCTCTTCTTCAACTCATCAAAAGCAACCTGGCAATCCTCCGTCCAAACAAACTCTACATCCTTCCTCGTGAGTCTGGTCATCGGCTCGGCAATCCTCGAAAAATCTTGCACAAACTTCCTGTAATAGCCTGCCAATCCCAAGAAACTCCTGATCTCTGCTACCGAACTCGGAGTCTTCCAAGATTCCACTGCTGAAATCTTCTTCGGATCCACTAAAATACCATCACCAGTCACAACATGCCCCAAGAACTCCACCTTGTCCAAGAAAAACTCACACTTGGACAACTTCCCATACAACTTCTCCTTCCTTAGCACATTCAACACAATCCTCAAATGCTCCTCATGCTCCTCTGGTATCCTCGAGTATATGAGTATGTCGTCGATGAACACCACCACGAACTTGTCAAGGTACTGGTGGAACACCTTGTTCATCAAGTTCATAAATACCGCCGGTGCATTAGTCAAACCAAACGGCATCACCATAAACTCGTACTGACTATACCGAGTTCTAAAAGCAGTCTTCGGTATGTCCTCCGGCTTCACCTTCACTTGATGGTAGCCTGATCTCAAATCTATCTTAGAAAATACCTTGGCTCCACTCAACTGATCAAACAGATCATCAATCCGTGGCAAAGGATACTTATTCTTGATAATGAGATTATTCAAAGCCCTGTAATCAATGCACATGCGCACCGATCCATCCTTCTTCGGTACAAACAATACCGGGGCTCCCCATGGTGAAGAACTCGATCTGATAAACCCCTTATCCTGCAATTCGTCCACCTGCTTCTTCAATTTGACCAGCTCGCTGTTGTTTACTCTATAGACATGCTACAAAATTGGTTCTGTACCTGGCACCAAGTCTGTAGAAAATTCAACATCTCGATCTGGCGGCAATCCTGGCAATTCCTCAGGAAACACATCCAAGAACTCTGCTATCAATGGATGCGGCAACTCCTTGTCTTCCACCATAGCTCCACAAATAATGCCTTCGCCCTGCTCTGCAGCTCCTCTAGCAAACTCGAACTCTGGCCCTCCTGGCGGACCAAACAAAACTCTTCCTCCTCTACAGTCTATGCTAGCACGGTGCCTACTCAACCAATCCATCCCGAGTACAATATCGTAGCTCGGAAGTGGCATTACAAGTAGACACGCACTCAACTCCCGGCCTCCCAGAGTAACTCTCCGATCCTTACAAATATCATTAACCAGGATAATGCCTCCCCCGATCATGATCTTGTAAGTCCTAAGCAAAGACTCAGCTACCAAATCATGCTTTAGAGCAAAAGAAACAGATACAAAACTATGGGAAGCACTACTATCAAACAAAGCTAAAGCTGGAATGGAATCAAGAAGAATAGAACATGCAATGACATCTCCGATGGGTTCCTCCTCTTCGATGGTCATAGCAAAAGCTCGTCCCTGTCGAGCACCTCCCTGCTGTTGATGCTGGACAAAACCATGCTGCTGTGTCGGAAGTGGTCCCCTCGGCTGTGCTGCAGGTGGTCTCGTCTGTGTCCTCGGAGCTGGAGCTGCTCCTTGAACTGCACGACGAGGACACTCCCTCGATTGATGCCCTTCAGTACCACAATACAAACAAACTCCTAGCCTCCTGCAAACTTCCCAGATGTGTCCGGGCTTCTTGCAGAAGTTGCATGGAGCTTGTTGTAACTGTCTCTGCTGCTGAGGTGCCTGGTGAAAAGGCGCTCTCGTTGGAGTCTGGTTCTGCTGTGGCTGCTGGAAAGGTCTGGACTGGAAAAGAGGACGTTTGGCAGATACTGCACTGCCTTGGCCCCCAGAAAAGAATCACAGTCTCTCTTGGTCTTCAAACCCAGATTCCGCTCAACCTTGCGTGCCTCCGCAAGTATCTCCGAGTATGTCTCATAAAAAGATGGAATGAGAATCTTCACTTCCCAGTTTAGACCCTCACGGAAACGAATAGCTCGAACCTCCGGTTCCCTCACCAAATACTCTGCAAATCGGCTCAACCTACCAAACTCCGCAGCATATTCCTCCACAGACATGCTCCCCTGATTGAGACTCTCAAATTGTCTCCCCAAGTCAAGCCTGTCCATCCGGACGAAAAACTTCTTCTTGAAAAGGTCCTTGAATACCTCCCAAGATTGTCCTACGTCAACCAGTACTGGCTCATTCCTGAACCAAGTGCGAGCGACGTCGAACAGTTGAAGTCCTATCGCCTCAACCTTCAGATCTTCAGAAAGACGGGACACCCTCATAAGACGCTCAATGTCCTCGAGCCAATCATCAGCATAGATGATGCCCTCCGTCCCTTTGAAAACCCAAGGCTCCAGTTTCTTGAAGTCCTGAATATTGCCTGGCCGAAGCTGAGCAACCTGAGGAACAACCTGCTGCTGGACCGGAACTCCTCTCTCAACTACAGCACGAGCAAGCTGATGAGCACTCTCGATGCCCTACCGTAGAACGTCGGTCTGCCTCTGATGTGCCTCTGACTGAGCCCTCTGTGCCTCGAGCATCTCACAAAACAGTGTAAACATCTGTGACGCCTCTGCTGGCACAGGAGGTGGAGGTGGAAGCCCCTCAGATACAACTGGCACAGTCCTCTGAGTAGGTGGTGGACCTCCGAAAGCAGCTGACACTCCAATCATTGGAGAAGTGACTGGTGTAGGCCCTCGGGACGTCGTAGACCTCTCAGAAGCTGCTCTCCCCTACTGTGATCTAGTCTTAGGCGGCATCCCGAGACAAAGCGAAAGAAAGAATCAATATGGCACAAGATGTAAGACATCAAGGAAAGGACAGTTTAAGGGATCAAGTATCAATGTCAAAGGAGAATAGTTGAATCAAAGAATTTTCCTAGATGTGATTGAGTATCTCGGCCTATATCCTATATCCTATCGCAGGCTCGCAGTAGTACAACTAAGTTGTCGCACTACCACGACATCACATACTTGTGAAGCTAGACCTGCATGGGCCACCACCAAAAATGTGTCACAACCCGCACCCGGTGTGAGGGTACTAGTCGGAAACAACGCCCAGTCTACGCCGCAGAATCGGTGGTAGAACGCTGTCTAGATAATCTATCTAACCATATAATGAACCACCAATAATGATAGTATACTCAATCACAGAACTAAGATAGAAATGAGCACAAATTAGATAAGAATAGAATAGTCACAATACAACTCATGAGTCTAAAATAATACATCAATGAGTCTGAAGAAAAACAAATAAGCAGGAGATAAATCCAGTACAAAAGAATACTACGAGGCTACAACTCCAGGGTCAACTGTCTCAGTTGGGATAAGTCCCTCTTGAGCCAGGGTCTCAGAATCTAAACCCACAACATCCTGGGGTCCATAAAAGGTAGGGTACCACTCCTCAGTGTCATCTGAAAAAATATATCCAGTCAGGAAAGGAGTAGAGTACATCTCTAACAGCAGTTCTAATTAATGATAAAAACTATGTAATAGTAAATAGCTGTGGATAAACAAGATGCACAATAGATACAAGAGATATATATACAATAAGAAAATACTGGAAATAAATACAATAATGAACAATATGCCAATAAAACAAATATACTAATAACTAAGTGTGTGAGTACTAGCTTAACATGTGATCGGCTTGGGCAAGATGCAATGCGGCATGGCTAATCATACGTGCGGTGCATGATCAAGACTATTCTGTAATCTGTACTTTATTCAATAGGGATATTAATCACATATATATACTAATACTCCCCACCCCCGACTGGTATAATAGATCCAACCACGATATGTTATGGCACGAGATTTTCCAAGAAGATAGCTAGTCTTCCCGAGAATCGGTGTCTGTACATGTACAAGAAAACCAATAAAACAATACTTGCACCATATACACCATATACCAAGGAATAATATCTCATGACGAGATCCGGATATACCAATCAGTGTAACCATAGTTTCAAGAGAACATGGATATCTATACTAAATACAGTGGACATGGAGGATATCATAAATGAGAAACTATCAGAGAATGTACTCGCCTGAAGTCCAATGAACAGTCTCACAGATATCTGACTCGGTGCCTCGAAGACCTAGATATGGAATACAACATCAATACAAGGTCCCCAAAAGAGAACAAGTTAAACTAGTCAACTTCTAGGTCAATAAGTCAATTCTAAGTCAAAAGTCAATTATGGTCAACTCTAAAGTCAACTAAAGTCAACTATGGTTAAACCAAGGTCGACTATCTATTTCTAGGTTGCACAAGTCTAGTACCAAAATCTTGGATCAAAATACTAAAATCTAAGTCATAAAACTACATCCTTAAATATTATGATACCGTATCTTAGGATACGTGAATCCAAGGTAAACCTCACAATACCTATATATCAATCAATAAAGTATATAATATAGAATATTAAATACAACGATTAGGAATCATGGTTTTGAACCAACTTGGTATCCACACAAAGTAATGCTCAAGATACATAGATATAGTATTTACCCTTATAGATAATATAATATATATATAACTAATATTATACAATTAAGAATATAACAATACTAGTATTATATCTCACAATAAATAAATAAATAAATAAATAAATAAATATATATATATATATATATATATATATATACATACATATATATATAAATATAATATATAAAATATAAACTAAAACTGCCTAACTGTCACTGAAAAACTGTGTGCTAAAACACTAATTTTCAATAAACAGGCTTTCAGCGACAGTTCCAACTGTCACTGAAAATGCCGTCGCCAATCTGCTGTTTTAAACGCACTGCTGTCACTTATTGGTGACAGTTCAAACTGTCACAGAAAAACTGTCGCTGCTGCTGTTCAAAAACCCGCCTACTGTATTTAATGACAGAATCTGTCATTAAATACCCAAAAAGCTACAGCGGCTGCTGCTGCTGTTTAATGACATAAACTGTCATTAATGCAGCTGTCGCCAAAAGTTAAATATATAACTATATATATATATATTTAATATATAAATATATAAATCAATATATATATATATATATATATATATATATATATATATATATATATATATATATATATATGTATATATATATATATATATATGTATATATATATATATATATATAACAATTAAATAGATAAATACTTCTATATATACATAATCCTACATAAATAAGTAAATAATATTAATAGCTATAAAACACATCTATGTACTAATGTACATATTTTAACATGGTTAAATGCACACATAAAAATATATTTATTTATATACAATTAATTATATAATAATTATAATTAATATAATTACTCATTTAAACACATAAATATATTTATAAAATATTTACATATAATTTATACTACTAACATAAATTGTAACATATATAAATGCATGTAAAAGAAAGCTACATATATATTTATACATTATATTAGTATACCTACAATACATATTTCTATGCTACCAAAAATACCATAATAAATACACTAAAATAAATATATAGCATCTATATATATTTACTAATTATAATTCAAGAATTAAAGCATAAATAATTAGATCTACACATAAACATACACAAATGGAGAGTATCACACCGTATCCCACTAGATCTAGGATACGCATGCGACACGAGTCCAACACACAACCAATTGCACCCCGAAGGACACAAATAAGTCACAAATATTATTTATGAACAAATCAAAGTGTCAAATGTAGATCTATGTGTCCGTGTCAAAATACGACATGTACAAAGTCCTGTGTCGGAGGAAAAACTCCCAAAATAACACGTATCACCAAATTATTGGGATACGACCTACACGTACCCAATTGTGGACATGACACTAGCCCCAAACACATAAGCACATGCCCAATTGATCTATAGGATCAATTGACACATACAACAAAATGTCAATTCGGAATTTCCCCAAAATTGACACAAAAAGTACAATAACTTTCTCCATGGGTCTCCTATGAACACAAAACCAAGTCCTATGGGTAGTACATATATATGGGTTGATTTTACATGATTAAATCTCATATTTAGAAGCTATTTTAAGGGGAAAAACTAAATTATACCTATTAGGAGATGGATTCCCAATGAAACCTCCAATTGAGATGAAATTGCTTCCAAATTGTAGATCCTTTCTCCTCTTTGTAGATCCTTGCTTCCTCCTTCTAGATCCTTACTTCTCAACTCTCTAATGGTGATTTGGGAAGGAATTTGAATGAATTTGGTAGGAAATTGGAATGGGAATGAAAGGAATTTGGTAGTGAAAAATTCTAGATCTAGATTTGGAATAAAAATGAGAGGAGAGAGAATCCCCCCCTCTATTATAGTCCGACCACTACCCCTTGCTCAAGCAATTATGAAATATCCAATGTACCCCTTGGGGCCTCTCATGAAGAAATAATTAAGGAAGGAAGCTTCTAGTCTAATGATTTAATTAATTTAAATCCATCTTCTTAACAATGGGCTTTCTAAATGGGCCTAGTCTAACTAATTAATTCATGTTGGTCCATGGGTCCAAACTAAACTAGTTGGGTCTACTAATACAAGTCCAAAATAATTAAATAACATCTAACAACAATTAAATAAAACAACAAATAATTATTTACCATGCACAATATTTAATTAAATAGGAAAAGACTAAAATACCCTTTCCTAGAAAATGTGGTAGTGACAAGTCTACCCTCTTTAAAATAATTTTGTCCTCGAAATTTAAAGACGAAAACTACCCCCAAAAATCACAGAACAGAACTAAAGAATCACAATTAACTATGAAAGAACATAACAATGAACAGAACATAACTAGAAAATAACATACCTCAAGGTACAAACAAATATGGATAACGCTCTCGCATTTCATACTCTCTCTCCCAGGTAGACTCCCCCGGAGAGTGATGCCTCCATGCGACGCGCACCAAAGGAATAGTCTGGTTCCTCAGCACCTTCTCTCTCCGATTCAGAATCTCAACTGGCTGCTCTGGATAGCTAAGAGTAGGGCCCACCTCTATCTCCGAGTGATCCAATACATGACTAGGATCTGCCACGTATCGTCTCAACTGCGACACATGAAACATGTTGTGCACTCCCTCCAATGCAGGTGGCAAGTCTAGTCTATAAGCAACTGTACCGACCCTCTCTAGAATAGTGAAAGGTCCGATGATTCGCGGACTAAGCTTTCCGCCTCCACCGAAGCGAATCGTGCCTCGTGTCGAAGAAATCCTCAGAAATACCAAACCACCCACCTAGAACAAAACACCACCTTAAGAATTTAATATATAACAAATAAGAACAAGAACAAACAAAATCTAAACTATACCTCGAACTCCAAAGGTCTCCGATGGCTATCGGCCCAATGCCGTTGTCTATCCTGCACCACTCGAAGTTTGTCTCTAATCAACTGAACTTTCTCTGCTGCATCCACAACCATCTCTGGCCCAAGTAAAACTCTCTCTCCAACATCGTCCCAAGACAAAGGAGTATGACACCTCCGACCATATAGAGCTTCAAAAGGTGACATCTCTATACTGGTCTGGTAACTGTTGTTGTAAGCAAACTCTACCAAATGGAGATGGTCCTCCCAAGAACCCCCGAAATCTAGTACACAAGTGTGCAACATATCCTTGAGATTCTGGATAGTCCTCTCTGACTGCCCATCTGTCTGGGGATGATATGCAGTACTGAACTTGAGCTGAGTGCCCAAACTCTCCCGCAAACTCCTCCAGAAATGAGAAGTGAAATGACTATCTCGATCTGAGACTATGCTGACGGGAACTCCGTGTATCCTAACGATCTGCCTCACATACATCTCTGCCAGCTTCTCCGTAGACAAACCCACCTTGAAAGGCAAAAAGTGGGCCGACTTGGTCAACCTATCAACAATGACCCAAATCGCGTCCTTTCCTCATGGAGATTGTGGAAGTCCGGACACAAAATCCATAGTAATGTGTTCCCACTTCCACTCTGGAATGGGTAATGGCTGAAGTAAACCTTCTGGCCTCTGCCTCTCGGCTTTCACCTGCTGGCACACTAAGCATCTGGATACAAACTGTGCCACTTCCCTCTTCATGCCATACCACCACACGCTCTCTCGCATATCCCGATACATCTTGTTAGCACCTGGATGCATGGAATACTGAGAGCGATGCTCTTCCTGCAAAACCTCCTCTCGCAACTCCCCACTAGGCATATACAATCTAACTCCATGTCTCAAAGATCCATCTGCTGCAATAATGAAATCATCCTCCAATCCTGCTCTCACCTGAGCTCTGATACTCCTTAGAGATACATCATCATACTGTGCTGCCTTGATCCTGTCCATCAAATCTGAGTGTATCTGCAATCCCCATATCTGCATAGCACACCCAGGAACAATCACCTCAATACCCAAGCTCTTCAAGTCCTCCAACAAATATCGATCCTGTGTCAAGAACATAGCTACCGGATACCTACTCAAAGCATTGGCAATTACATTTGCTTTCCCAGGATGATATTGCAAAGAGATATCAAAATCCTTCATCAGTTCCAACCATCGACGCTGCCTCATGTTCAACTCATTTTGCGTGAAAACGTACTTCAAGCTTTTGTGGTCTGTGAAGATCTTCACACGCTCTCCGTACAAATAATGTTTCCACAACTTCAGGGCGAATATGATAGCTGCCAACTCCAAATTATAGGTAGGATAGTTCTTTTCATGAGGACGCAATTGCCTGGATGCATAGGCAATCACTTTCCCATGCTGCTGAAGAACATAACCTAAACCCTTCCCCGATGCATCACTATAAATAGTGAAACCTTTGGACCCTGATGGCAACGTCAAAATAGGAGCAGACGTCAACCTCTTCTTCAACTCATCAAAAGCAACCTGGCAATCCTCCGTCCAAAAAAACTCCACATCCTTCCTCGTGAGTCTGGTCATCGGCTCAGCAATCCTCGAAAAATCTTGTACAAACTTCATGTAATAGCCTGTCAATCCCAAGAAACTCCTGATCTCTGCTACCGAACTCGGAGTCTTCCAAGATTCCACTGCTGAAATCTTCTTCGGATCCACTGAAATACCATCACCAGTCACAACATGCCCCAAGAACTCCACCTTGTCCAAGAAAAACTCACACTTGGACAACTTCCCATACAACTTCTCCTTCCTTAGCACATTCAACACAATCCTCAAATGCTCCTCATGCTCCTCCGGTGTCCTCGAGTATATGAGTATGTCGTCGATGAACACCACCACGAACTTGTCAAGGTACTGGTGGAACACCTTGTTCATCAAGTTCATAAATACCGCGTGCATTAGTCAAACCAAACGGCATCACCATAAACTCGTACTGACCATACCAAGTTCTAAAAGCAGTCTTTGGTATGTCCTCCGGCTTCACCTTCACTTGATGGTAGCCTGATCTCAAATCTATCTTAGAAAATACCTTGGCTCCACTCAACTGATCAAACAGATCATCAATCCGTGGCAAAGGATACTTATTCTTGATAGTGAGATTATTCAAAGCCCTGTAATCAATGCACATGCGCACCGATCCATCCTTCTTTGGTACAAACAATACCGGGGCTCCCCATGGTGAAGAACTCGATCTGATAAACCCCTTATCCTGTAATTCGTCCACCTGATTCTTCAATTTGACCAGCTCGCTATTGTTTACTCTATAGACATGCTACGAAATTGGTTCTGTACCTGGCACCAAGTCTATAAAAAATTCAATATCTCGATCTGGCGGCAATCCTGGCAATTCCTCAGGAAACACATCCAAGAACTCTGCTATCAATGGGTGCGGCAACTCCTTGTCTTCCACCATAGCTCCACAAATAATGCCTTCGCCCTGCTCTGTAGCTCCTCTAGCAAACTCGAACTCTGGCTCTCCTGGCGGACCAAACAAAACTCTTCCTCCTCTACAGTCTATGCTAGCACGGTGCCTACTCAACCAATCCATCCCGAATACAATGTTGTAACTCGAAAGTGGCATTACAAGTAGACACGCACTCAACTCTCGGCCTCCCAGAGTAACTCTCCGATCCTTGCAAATATTATTAACCAGGATAATGCCCCCCCGGTCATGATCTTGCAAGTCCTAAGCAAAGACTCAGCTACCAAACCATGCTTTAGAGCAAAAGAAACAGATACAAAACTATGGGAAGCACCACTATCAAACAAAGCTAAAGCTGGAATGGAATCAAGAAGAATAGAACCTGCAATGACATCTCCGGTGGGTTCCTCCTCTTCGACGGTCATAGCAAACGCTCGTCCCTGTCGAGCACCTCCCTGCTGTTGATGCTGGACAAAATGTTGCTGCTGTGTCGGAAGTGGTCCCCTCGGCTGTGCTGCAGGTGGTCTCGTCTGTGTCCTCGGAGCTGGAGCTGCTCCTTAAACTGCACGACGAGGACACTCCCTCGATTGATGTCCTTCAGTACCACAATACAAACAAACAAACTCCTAGCCTCTTCCTGCAAACTTTCCAGATGTGGCCGGGCTTCTTGCAGAAGTTGCATGGAGCTTGTTGTAACTATCTCTGCTGCTGAGGTACCTGGTGAAAAGGCGCTCTCGCTGGAGTCTGGTTCTGCTGTGGCAGCTGGAACGGTCTGGACTAGAAATGAGGACGTTTGGCAGATACTGCACTGCCGTTGGCCCCCAGAAAAGAATCACGGTCTCTCTTGGTCTTCAAACCCAGATCCCGCTCAACCTTGCGTGCCTCCGCAAGTATCTCCGAGTATGTCTCATAAAAAGACGGAATAAGAATCTTTACTTCCCAGTTTAGACCCTCACGGAAACGAATAGCTCGAACCTCCGGTTCCCTCACCAAATACTCTGCAAATTGGCTCAACCTACCGAACTCCGCAGCGTATTCCTCCACAGACATGCTCCCCTAAATGAGACTCTTAAATTGTCTCCCCAAGTCAAGCCTCTCCATCCGGGCAAAAAACTTCTTCTTGAAAAGGTCCTTGAATACCTCCCAAGATTATCCTACGTCAACCAGTACTGGCTCATTCCTGAACCAAGTGCGAGCAACGTCGAATAGTTAAAGTCCTACAGCCTCAACCTTCAGATCTTCAGAAAGACGGGACACCCTCATAAGACGCTCAATGTCCTCGAGCCAATCATCAGCATAGACGATGCCCTCTGTCCCTTTGAAAACCCTAGGCTCCAATTTCTTGAAGTCCTGAATGTTGCCTGGTCGAAGCTGAGCAACCTGAGGAACAACCTGCTGCTGGACCGGAACTCCTCTCTCAACTACAGCACGAGCAAGCTGATAAGAACTCTCGATGCCCTACCGTAGAACGTCGGTCTGCCTCTGATGTGCCTTTGACTGAGCCCTCTGTGCCTCGAGCATCTCACGAAATAGTGTAAACATTTGTGATGCCTCTGCTGGCACAGGAGGTGGAGGTGGAAGCCCCTCAGATACAGCTGGCACAGTCCTGTGAGTAGGTGATGGACCTCCGAAAGCAGCTGACACTCCAATCATTGGAGAAGTGACTGGTGCAGGCCCTCGGGACGTCGCAGACCTCTCAGAAGCTGCTCTCCCCTGCTGTGATCTAGTCTTAGGCGGCATCCTGAGACAAAGCGAAAGAAAGAATCAATATGGCACAAGATGTAAGACATCAAGGAAAGGACAGTTTAAGGGATCAAGTATCAATGTCAAAGAAGAATAGTTGAATCAAAAGAATTTTCCTAGATGTGATTGAGTATCTCGGCCTATATCCTATATCCTATCGCAGGCTCGCAGTAGTACAACTAAGTTGTCGCACTACCACGATATCACATACTTGTGAAGCTAGACCTGCATGGGCCACCACCAAAAACTTGTCACGACCCACACCCGGTGTGAGGGTACTAGTCGGAAATAACGCCCAACCTACGCCACAGAATCGGCGGTAGAACGCTGTCTAGATAATCTATCTAACCATATAATGAACCACCAATAATGATAGTATACTCAATCACAGAACTAAGATAGAAATGAGCACGAATTAGATAAGAATAGAATAGTCACAATATAACTCATGAGTCTAAAATAATATATCAATGAGTCTGAAGAAAAACAAATAAGCTGGAGACAAATCCAGTACAAAAGAATACTACGAGGCTACAACTCCAGGGTCAACTGTCTCAGTTGGGATAAGTCCCTCTTGAGCCAGGGTCTCAGAATCTAAACTCACAACATCCTGGGGTCCATAAAAGGTAGGGTACCACTCCTCAGTGTCATCTGGAAAAATATATCCAGTCAGGAAAGGAGTAGAGTACATCTCTAACAACAGTTCTAATCAATGATAAAAACTATGTAACAGTAAATAGCTGTGGATAAACAAGATGCACAATAGATACAAGAGATATATATATAATAAGAAAATACTGGAAATAAATACAATAATAAACAATATGCCAATGAAACAAATATACTAATGACTAAGTGTGTGAGTACTAGCTTAACATGTGATCGGCTTGGGCAAGATGCAATGCGGCCTGGCTAATCATACGTGCGGTGCATGATCAATACTATTCTGTAATCTGTACTTTATTCAATAGGGATATTGATCACATATTTATACTAATACTCCCCACCCCGACTGGTATAATAGATCCAACCACGGTATGTTATGGCACGAGATTCCCCAAGAAGATTGCTAGTCTTCCCGAGAATCGGTGTCTGTACATGTACAAGATAACCAATAAAACAATACTTGCACCATATACACCATATATCAAGAAATAATATCTCATGACGAGATCCGGATATACCAATCCGTGTAACCATAGTGTCAAGAGAACATGGATATCTACACGAAATATAGTGGACATAGAGGATATCATAAATGAGAAACTATCAGATAATGTACTCGCCTGAAGTCCAATGAACAGTCTCACAGATGTCTGACTCGGTGCCTCGAAGACCTAGATATGGAATACAACATCAATACAAGGTCCTGAAAAAAGAACAAGTTAAACTAGTCAACTTCTAGGTCAATAAGTCAATTCTAAGTCAAAAGTCAACTATGGTCAACTCTAAAGTCAACTAAAGTCAACTATGGTCAAACCAAGGTCGACTATCTATTTCTAGGTTGCACAAGTCTAGCACCAAAATCTTGGATCAAAATACTAAAATCTAAGTCATAAAACTACATCCTTAAATATTAGGATACCGTATCTTAGGATACGTGAATCCAAGGTAAACCTCACAATACCTATATATCAATCAATAAAGTATATAATATAGAATATTAAATACAACGATTAGGAATCATGGTTTTGAACCAACTTGGTATCCACACAAAGTAATGCTCAAGATACATAGATATAGTATTTACCCTTATACATAATATAATATATATATAACTAATATTATACAATTAAGAATATAACAATACTAGTATTATATCTCACAATAAATACATATATATATACATATATATATACATATATATATATATATATATATATATATATATATATATATATATATATATATATATAAAATATAAACTAAAACTGCCTAACTGTCACTGAAAAACTGTGTGCTAAAACACTGATTTTCAATAAACAGGCTTTCAGCGACAGTTCCAACTGTCACTGAAAACGCCGTCGCCAATCTGCTGTTTTAAACGCACTGCTGTCACTTATTGGTGACAGTTCAAACTGTCACAGAAAAACTGTCGCTGCTGCTGTTCAAAAATCCGCCTACTGTATTTAATGACAGAATCTGTCATTAAATACCCAAAAAGCTACAGCGGCTGCTGCTGATGTTTAATGACATAAACTGTCATTAATGCAGCTGTCGCCAAAAGTCAAACATATAACTATATATATATATTTAATATATAAATATATAAATCAATATATATATATATATATATATAAATTAATATATATATATATATATATATATATATATATATATATATATATAACAATTAAATAGATAAATACTTCTATATATACATAATCCTACATAAATAAGTAAATAATATTAATAGCTATAAAACACATCTATGTACTAATGTACATATTTTAACATGGTTAAATGCACACATAAAAATACATTTATTTATATACAATTAATTATATAATAATTATAATTAATATAATTACTCATTTAAACACATAAATATATTTATAAAATATTTACATATAATTTATACTACTAACATAAATTGTAACATATATAAATGCATGTAAAAGAAAGCTACATATATATTTATACATTATATTAGTATACCTACAATACATATTTCTATGCTACCAAAAATACCATAATAAATACACTAAAATAAATATATAACATATATATATATTTACTAATTATAATTCAAGAATTAAAGCATAAATAATTAGATCTACACATAAACATATACAAATGGAGAGTATCACATCGTATCCCACTAGATCTAGGATACGCATGCGACACGAGTCCAACACACAACCAATTGCACCCCGAAGGACACAAATAAATCACAAATATTATTTATGAACAAATCAAAGTGTCAAATGTAGATCTATGTGTCCGTGTCAAAATACGACATGTACAAAGTCCCGTGTCAAAAAAAAACCCCCCAAAACAACACGTATCACCAAATTATTGGGATACGACCTACACGTACCCAATTGTGGACACGACACTAGCCCCAAACACATAAGCACATGCCCAATTGATCTATAGGATCAATTGACACACACAACAAAATATCAATTCAGAATTTCCCCAAAATTGACACAAAAAGCACCATAACTTTCTCCATGGGTCTCCTATGAACACAAAACCAAGTCCTATGGGTAGTACATACATATGAGTTGATTTTACATGATTAAATCTCAGATTTAGAAGCTATTTTAAGGAAAAAAATTGAATTATACCTATTGGGAGATGGATTCCCAATGAAACCTCCAATTAAGATAAAATTGCTTCCAAATTGTAGATCCTTCCTCCTCTTTGTAGATCCTTGCTTCCTCCTTCTAGATCCTTACTTCTCAACTCTCTAATGGTGATTTGGGAAGGAATTAGAATGAATTTGGTAGAGAATTGGAATGGGAATGAAAGGAATTTGGTAGTGGGAAATTCTAGATCTAGATTTGGAATGAAAATGAGAGGAGAGAGAATCCCCCCCCCCCTCTATTATAGGCCGGCCACTACCCCTTCCTCAAACAATTATGAAATGTTCAATGTACCCCTTGGGGCCTCTCATGAAGAAATAATTAAGGAAGGAAGCTTCTAGTCTAATGATTTAATTAATTTAAATTTATCTCCTTAACAATGGGCTTTCTAAATGGGCCTAGTCTAACTAATTAATTCATGTTGGTCCATGGGTCCAAACTAAACTAGTTGGGTCTACTAATACAAGTCCAAAATAATTAAATAACATCTAACAACAATTAAATAATATAACAAATAATTATTTACCATGCACAATATTTAATTAAATAGGAAAAGACTAAAATAGCCTTTCCTAGAAAATGTGGTAGTGACAACATTGCCATGGTATGTGTATGTATCCTAATATATTCCAAACTACTAGAATAATATATTTATATATAAATATATATTAATAGTGTTATATATATGTATGTGACTTGTTGTATGTTATATACTTATATATGAGTGTAATTTGGATTATGATATTAGTGTGTACATGTACATTGGTTGATGTGTGTATTTGTGCACTAGTGCTGGTGTGATAGTGTCAGAGGCTTGAGAGAGTATTTACTTGCGCCTGTGTGCTATCAGGCCACAGTCAACAATAACAACAACTTGTTGTGCTACTATGCTGCTCAGATGTGGAATATAGGGTGGTTTAGTGTAGTATCTAGGAGCAAGTGGGTCCTGTGTTAGCAGTGATGCATCAATTTATACTTAGTAGCTATCCTTGGATTGAACCAATGGTGCATAGTCATGTGAAGGGAGTCCATGCATCACATGTGCAGTCGGGCATTGCCTGGATAATATAGTAATATTATTGCACAAAGCCAGTATGCTCTTGCACTGCCTTGTGCAAGTGCTGCACTGCGGTTGTACTGCAGTGGATTTGTGCTCATTTATGCAGAGTTGAAGAGGGTGGTGTGGAGTTATGCAAGGAAGGCTATGTACAATCAAGCAAGCATGTGTGGGCAGTAACTGTGCTATCTATGTTGTGTATCAGGTGATAGCTAGGTATTAGTTTGGAGTGTATTATCTGATATCTTGAAGGTGAGTTTGATTGTAAGTGATTCAAATACCAAGATAATAGAGAAGTAACCTGGTCTTGGATAATGAAGGTTAAGATATGGAGATTGGGTTGTGGGTATTAGTGTGAAGATTAGGTAATAGGATTTGGGCAAGGTATTAGGGATGTATGTTAAGGTATGGATATATATGAGATATGTTAGTATTAGACTTGAGATAAGGTATTGATGTAGTCTAGATATAAGTTATGATATTGATACTAATGTATTCTAGTATTAGATAATAATTATTAACTAGTATAAGGTAATGAGTATAATACCTAGTATTACTAATTTGTATATATATATTTGATAGATATATTGATATTGATAATATAAGGTATCATAATACCTACTTTTAGCTAGTATAGCCTTGATAAGTAGCATATGGACCCAATGACCTAGAGATGGACTCATACAACCTAAAAATAGTTAGTTTGACCAAGTTTGACTAGTTTGACCTAGAGTTGACACTGTTTGAATATTTTGACTTAGAGATGGCTTAATGACCTAGATTTTGACTAGTTTAACTATTTATCATTTCAAAACCTTGTATTTATGTAATATTCTATATTTAGGTCTCCGAGGCTCCGTTTCGGACATCTTTTATACTGTTCACCAGATTCCAGGCGAGTATATTCTCTAACAGTTTTTCATTTATGATATCTTCTATGTTTCTTATATTTAGTATGGATATCCTTGATTCTCTGATACTTGGTTTCACGGATTGATATTCCTGGATCCCGTCATGAGATGTTATTCCTGGTAGTTCTTGTCATTTTTTTGTGCGAGACTAGTTGTTCTTTTACATGTATGGACACTGATTCATGAGAAGATTAGCTCCCTTCTCATAGAATCCCGTATCATAGCGTGTTATGGTTGGATCTACTATACCAGTCGGGGGTGGAGAGTATTTAGTGTATATATTTGTTCATACCCCTGCAGTTCTTATTTTCCTTGCATAGTATTAATAATACACCACACGTATGATTAACTAAGCCATGATTCCCGAACAAGTTCCCAAGTCGATCACATGTTGTCACTAGTACTCACTCACTTATATGTATTTCTTATTCTATATATAATGTTCATATCTCTTGTATGTATTTTTCGTATTTCCTTATTCTTGTATATTTCTGCCATGTCCTATTCATCTTGTATATGCTCTATATTTACTGTTACATAGTCTTTATCATTTATTGGAACTACTGTGAGAGGTGTGCTTTGCTCCAATCCTGATTTGATATATTTTTCTAGATGACACTAAGAGTGGTATACCACTCACTACGGGCCTCAGGATGTAGTTAGCTTAGAGCTAAAGACTGTGGCTTAAGAGGGACTCATCTCGGTTGAGACAGACGATAATTTACTTGTAGCTCATCCCAGTTGAGACAGATGGCCAGTGACCTCGACAGTGATGGCAGCAAGTCGGCTACAGCAGATGAGGCAGCAGCATCAGCAACAACGACGAAGAGCGCCGACAAGTTGTACCTACTGTGGCATGGGAGGTTATACCCGGGATATTTGTCGGTAGCTAAAAGATTATGCTTAGGATACGGGAGCCCTGATTACAAGGTTGCCACGTGCCCATTGATACAGAGGCCAGGAGGGCCAGTACAACAGTTTCCTGTATTGCCAGCTCCAAGGGAATTGCAGCAAGGAGGACCAACAGCAGTAGTACGGCCTTTAGTCAGCGTCCGTTGCCAATGCAGGCCCATCTTTATAGACAACAACAATAGCAGAATCAGCAGGGGCCACAACCACGACAGCAAGAAAGACAGCAACAAGGAGCTAAACAAGGCTAATGGTAGGCACTTACCTTGTCTTTGGAGGAAGTTATGACGTCAGACGACGTAGTGGCAGGTAACATTTTCGTTACAACCTTTCTTGCCATAGCTTTAATTAATTTTGGGGCTTCGCACTCATTTATATCTGCACAATATACGACGCGTATTGGATTGAAGTTTGAGGCATTACCAGATAGGCTGAATATACTCACTGGCAATGGGAGGTATGACTAGCATGTCCAGTTGTAGTATATGGGCATTTATTATCTACAAAGTTGATCGAGTTTTCTATAGATAACTTTGACATTATCTTAGGCATGGACTGGTTGAGAGACAGTCATGCAATGATAGATTGTCGTGAGGGTAGAGTGTTATTTAGAATTCCCGGTCTAGAAGAGTTTATCCTTAGCAGAATAGCAAGAGACCAACATAAGGGAGGAGTCACAACAGTAACAAGGGCAGAAGACCCGCTACCCAAGATAGTTGAAGAGTTCATGGACGTCTTTCCCAATAATCTTTCCGGATTACCCCCAGTTAGAGCAGTAGAGTTCTGTATAGAGTTAATGCAAGGAGTAGAACCAGTATCCCAGAATGTGTACCCTATGTCACCATCAGAGCTTGATCAGTTATATCGACAAGTGAAAGAACTGAAGGCGAAGAAGTTTATTCGGACAAGTGGATCACCGTGGGGAGCACCAACGGTATTGGTGCAGAAGAATGATGGATCGATGCGGTTGTGTATGGATTACAGGCGACTTAATACAGTGACCGTGAAGAACAAGTACCTATTACCAATGATTGATAATTTGTTTGACTAATTAAGTGGAGAAAGAGTCTTCTCTAAGATAGATTTATGATCAGGATATCATCGGGTATGAGATCGAGAGCAGGATATACCAAAGACAATATTTAGGTCACGATATGGGCATTACGAATTCTTAGTTATGCCATTCGGACTAACTAATGCTCCAACATTATTTACGAATTTGATAAACCGTATCTTTATGGCATAAGACCAATTTATGGTAATATTCATCGTTGACATCCTGGTATATTCTCGTAATGAGGAGGAGCATGAAGAACATCTCTAGATAGTGCTACAAATTTTGAGGAAGCACTAGTTATATGCAAATCTTAATAAGTGTGAGTTTTGGATGGATCATATATCCTTTCTTGGGTACATTATTTCTGGAGCAGGAGTGTCAGTTGATCCCAAGAAGGTAGATACAGTAGAGAACTGGCCAATTTTGAAGACAGTAGCAAAAGTGCGTAGTTTACTAGGCTTGGCAGCATACTACAGGAGATTTGTGTCAGATTTTGCTAAGATCTCGATACCATTGATTCGGTTTACGCACAAGAAATTTAAGTTTATATGGTCAGCGGAATATCAGATAGCCTTTGAAGAGTTGAAGAAGAAGTTAATCTTTGCACCAATCCTTACTCTTCCAGCAGGCTCCATAGGTTTCATAGTGTATTATGATGCATATGGCAAATAACTTAGATGCATTTTGATGCAACAAGGGAGAGTGATAGCGTATGCTTCTCAGCAGATCTAAGATCACGAGAAGAACTATCCAACTCACGATTGTTGTCTGATAAAATAAACAAAAGATATGAAAACGAGGCTTTATATGAAAACCCGCTCTTTATGTTTACAAACAAGCAGTACAATTAATCCTATACGAGGATGTCGAGTACAATTTTTTAATCTGGGTAAATATTGCTATAGGAGTCTGATCTGCAGTCGATCACTTTGTCCCTTGGACCACACGATGATGAAGAAGTGCCGTAGAAGACAGAAAGCAGCTTCGAAGGTTGCTAAAGAGAGTGGATGCTCGATGCTAAAGTTGTCGATCACTACTCTTTGCCTGAGCTCTGGATTCTTCTCTCTTGAAATCTGCGACCAAATCTCGACCTTTCAATCTTCCGTCTTTCGACCTTGGATCTGATACTGGATTTCTTGACCAATTTCTGACCCTTTTACCTCTGTCAATAGAGGTCTCTATTTATAGAGTTTTAGTGACAGTGACCACTCAGTCGGCGTAGAAACCGAGTAGTGGAAGGTACAATACCCTTTTACACGATGGTTAAAATAGTCGTTGCCTGCGTATAAATGACCTTTTGAATGAGCGTGTGACGCGTGTCCAATTAAGAGACAACGCGTATAACTGCTGCGAAGATCATGGCATAAAAGCCACGTAGGTAGTTATCCTTCGCGTAGAAGAAGTTGGCGTAGAAGCCAATAACTGTCACCATGGCATAGAAGTCGAGTAGGCGTAGAAGCCGAGTAGGTGTAGAAGCCGAGTGGGCACAGAAGATAGCTGATCCTTTTCTCCTGACTGAGGCCTGAGTTGGCGAAATGTGCCAAAGTGATTATGTGGATGTCTTAGCCGAAATTATGGCTCTTGGAGATATAATCAAATCTCTTGCATTAAATGCAGAGATCTGCCCCCATCCTGCACATTAAATGCAGAGACGTGTCTTGAAAATTTGCCATCATTCTGCGCATTAAATGCAGATACGCGCCTCGAATCTTGTACGAAGAGCAACTGCTGACGTGGCAGTCTGTTTGTCTTCTGCGGAGCATAAGAAGCTCACGTCTGCCTGTGTAAAACTAGGCAGCATATCCCCTTGTATGCGTAAAAGCAGTTTACGCAAAGGGGATGTCACTAAATGACAGTTCGGTGACATTTAATCAAATCTCCTGTATTAAATGCAGAGATCCGCCATTATCCTGCGTATTAAATACAGAGGCGTGTTTTGAAGGTCTGCCATCCTTTCTGCGCATTAAATGCAGAGACGTGCCTCGAGTTCTGTCATCACTCTGCACATTAAATACAGAGACGTGCCTCGAGCCCTGTACGAAGAGCAGCTTTTGACGTGGCAGGCTGTTTGTCTTCTGTGGAGCATAAACAGCTCATATCTGTCTGTGTAAAACTAGGCAGCGTATTCCTTTGTATGCGTAAAAGCGGTTTACGCCAAGGAAATGGCAGTAAATGACAGCCTGGGTTGCAGTGTCGCGCCATCATTATAGCCGTCGCCTGGGTAGTCGTACAGTACTCTTTGTCAGGAGTCCAGACGTCAGGTTTATTACATGATCTGACAGGTTCATTTCGAAAAATACGAAACGTTCCTCGTACACTTCAATGCTGCGTTGAAAGCGGATAAGTTTTACGCCATAAAGACGATGTAGCACCCTTTTTACGCAAAAGCAGCCTGGACATACTGTATTACGCGGATGGTCCTTGAGTTTATATTTTACGCTGTGCTCAGCGAAAAAGCTCTGTTGCACGTAGATGGCTCTGAGGTCATCTTTTTACGTTGCCTCGCATCAACATGCTGCGTATAACTATCCAGCATATTTTTTATGCTTCTACAAGACTCCCTTCAAAGCTTTTAAATTCCTCATAATTTGAAATGCTTTAAATGAAGCATGAAACGGTCAAGTCTGACACGTCCTTCAAGGTTGACTTTATGGCAGAGTTATTGGGGATCCGTTGGGATTTGGAGGACTCTTTCTTGCCTATAAAAGGCTGAGGAGTTAACCTGTTCTTCCCACATCTCCTTCACCACACAGAGATGATCGTCGGAGTTCGTCGGATCAACTTAAGGAAGAAGAAGACCATGTTCTTCCAGCATGTAAGGAGCCAAAAAAGACGGCGTCTTCGAGCAAATGTCCTCTGCAACGATGGATCATGAAAGGATATCATAGCCTCCTTTGCTCGTGATAATCAACAACTTTGTATGGCGGTTCTTCCGGAGAGAGGAAGGGTCTCATTTGACCACACAGCTTGTAAGCTGTATCTTCTCCTGATACTTTCGTGGACCAGAGCAGAAACTAGCTCTATCCTCGAGTATTGAGTTGGGTGAAATACCTCAACTCAATATGTCATGGCGTACGGAGCATGGGATCTGCATCATTTATGCATGCCCAGTTCTGTATCCTCCCGCCATATATCATTTTTTGGTTAGTCGGTTGCGAAAACCGACTAACTGTTGGAGAAGATGGATGAAGAAGCCCACCAATGCGAAAACCTGGCAGAACAGACTCTAGGGGTAGCCTTCCGACGATGACAAGGAAATCCTTTGTAGACGGGATTTTCCTCATATGTAATCATGAAAATAAAGAAAAAAACCCTTTGTAGCTTGGATTTTCCTCATATGTAATCATGAAAATGAATAAAATTGTCTTCTTCTGTGCATATAATTATTTTGCCATATACTTTGCTGTGAAGTCTGAATATGTGTAGCTTCGACACGTCTGGTAACTTTATGCCGACTATGTTAGAAAGAGTGCTAGGTCCCATCCTGTCTTTTACGCATAACTAGGGATGCGTAGAAAGCCGCTTAGCATTCGAGTATTCGAACAGTCCTGCTGTTAAGAATGAGGAACCACGTAGAACTCTGAACTTTCACTTCTGATAAACAGAATTCTTGCTCATACATCATCTTCAAGAATGATTTCTCGAAAATTCCTTGGAACAGGGCAAGAAATGGCTGTCAAAAACTGAGTCGCCATCTTGAATTCGTAGATGAAATATTCAGACTGGAGTCTGGATGAACTTCCAATCGACCCATGGAGAATAGTAATTTTCAATGTTGAACTCTGTATGCTTCGGGTACTTATGATATTTTGAGGTCAAGAAGGAGTATCTTCTGTGTGAACTCTTGCAATTGACCGCCTTGAGAATCGTTCAGATGTACGCATACTCTGGCCTGCATATTTTTCAGATGTGCGGAAAGTCATAGCATAAAATCATAAATTCGTAGCCTCTCGAGCGTAAAAGCTGCTGAGCATGAGAGCATCCGAGCGTAGAAACTATAGATTTGTAGCTTCTGAAAAGGAAATCTTCCGAGCATGAAATTGTGGATCTGTTGCCTCTGAGCGTAAAAGCCACCGAGCGTGAAATCATAGATTTGTAGCTGCTGAGCGTGAAGTCGTAGATTTGTAGCCTCTCGAGCGTAAAAGCTACCGAGCATAAAAGCATCCAGACGTAAAACCATAGACTTATAGCCTGTGAGCGTAAAATCGTAGATCTGTAGCTGTCGAGCGTAAAAAGCTCCTTAGCGTAAAAACCACGAATCTGCTTTGCACAAAAACTTTTTTAATTCGCTGACTATCCGCCTTCTCTGAGTAATAGGCTGACGTATTACCCAATCATAACCGAATATTAATTATGAGATTTGGTTCGGGATTTGAGGAGTCCATCCGAACTCTATATATATCCCAAGCTTTTGAGAGAAAAACTTTTCATCCGTCTTCTGCGAAAGAAAGCCTTCGACTATTCGAGTTCTTCTTCGTTTCCTCTCCGAGCCTTCAAAGTTTTCAGTAATTGCCCCGAAACAAATCCCCTCCACTAAGGGAAAGAATGTTGATTCTTCTTCTCGTTCTTCTGCTCAAGCGAGAGCATCTTCGGTCGGGCAAGGCAAACTTCATTCTGAGCGAAGTCTCCCGCTGACGAGCAGTGCACCCGGCCTTAGAGGTAGAGCTTTTGGGACGAAAAAGAACGACTGAAAATCCTTTGCACACGTTGTACGTGAACGCGCTAGGTCGTCTTCTGTGCTGATAGCCTCTTTGAGGAAGATGATGCATAGAGACATTTCATCTTTTACACCCACATTTCTAATGTGTCAGCGTAAAAATGCCATATTTTCACAGTCGGGCGTAAAAGCACAGACTGTCGAAACTTGGCGTATACTATAAATTTGAGTATTATGCTATCGGCGTAATAACTCAAACTTTGGCAGTCTGGCGTAAAACACAGACTGTCAAAACTTTGCGTATACTGCCAGCCTTGAATTTTACGTCTTAGAAAATGGATTCCAGCGTAATGATCAAGTTTTTACAGTCTTGGCATAAAGCACAGACTATTGATTTTTGGCGTAGACTGCAAGATCTGTAATATCTAGTTATAGGAACTGATGTGTTTTTCTTGCACTCTTGCAGTTAACTTGCATGTGTCTCCGCTAGCCGATGTGATGGGTTCTGCCGCCGGGATGCTGTACTCCAACTATCTGGAGGATCTGTCGCACGTGACATTTCCTATCTCCGGGCCCCAGTACCCTGAAGGAAGGGAAATTTTAATATCGGCTCAGGGCGAGCGAACGCTGCTGAACATGATTAATGGAGAGCCCCTGACGTACATAGACGGGGACCAATACATAAAGCCGGCTTTTCTCTTCGGGGACATGATTGACAAGCAGTCCCAAATGAAGCCCAAGAAAGAACTCTGGGTTTTCTCTGCCGGGGGCTTGGTCCTGTATCTGCCCAAGATGCTGAGAGACTATCCCATCTCGGCATTCTTCCATGCTACACATCCCAGGAGGATGTCGTGGACGCTGACTCCCGATCTTCACGGCCTGGCGGGGAAGATATTTCACCTGAAAGGAGCTGACCAGGGGTCGTTTGTCAGCCGCCCTTCCGGCTCTGTGATGCCGTTCAGGGGACTGTACCCGGGCAGTGTCCCGAGTGAAGACAACTTGGTGCTCCAGCCGGTGCAATTACCGACTTTCTGCAATGATTTCATGGGGCACGGGGGAGTATACCCCAAGGTGAATCCTCGGTACAATGGGTGGATCACCCCAACAAATCTTTGATGGGCTCGCTTAGCTGACTGGACCCTGAAGCATTTTCAGACTGAGCTGGAGAGCATCGGTCTGTTTGCAGCTATGAGCGCTACCAGTGTTGGGTTACCTCCCAACCCAATCTGTTTCTGGCTCTGATGGAGCGATATATCTCGCTCACCGGGACTTTTGCCACTCCACTAGGGGAGTTGGGATTGGCCCTTCACGAGATGGCAGAGATCTCGAGACTGTCGATGGGGGATACTCCATATGAAGAGTATGTTCCTACGAACCGGGACTTGGAGGATTCAGACCCTCGGGTAGTGGCCGTGTACCAGGAGCTGATGTGCCACTACCTCGCTTGCACCGCTTTTTATGGTGAGCCTTCAGATTTGGCTCACATCAATAAATGGGCGTCCTACCTCTTCTTTTACCGGGCCAGAAATGCTAAGCCGGAGAAGGTCTTGGATAGTAAGGATCAGCCTTTGAATCTTCTGAGCGTGCTTACTGCTCAGGTAGTCGACGATCTTATGGAGAATGCTGGGGCTCCGGACCAGATTCTTGATGAAGGGATAGGAAAATATCCCGCAGGCACTAAGGCCTATAGCTATTTGAGGCATTGCCGCAGGCCTCTGTCCAAGGAAGCTCAACTGGCTGGCTTCCTCTCCATATGGCTGCGCCGACTGGTGGTACCGGGCATCGCATCTGCGGACCGCATTTACCGCAATACGCTATAGCCTGCAGTGCGTCTGGTATTTGGTGCAAGACTGGGCTTGCTCCCTGCCATGGTGTGTCGCATACAAGCTGGCTTGAGGGCCATGACTGATGGGCTGCTCGCCGATGAAACCCGACGTGATAGCTTTCCCAGGGTAGAATTACCATACCTGTATTTGATGGGATGGTTAATTCTCCATAACCCCAGGGTTATGTCTCCCGGCTCTGGCAGTAGTTCGGGGGGTAGTTTCTTGTTGAACTACTAAGAATTCCTCCTGGAATGTGACCACAGTTTTAGGATGTCGGTGGATGCTGAACTTCAGTCACAGCTGGAAGCTTTTCTGTACTGTCCCCTCTGTACATCTCAATCAACAGGGGATCAGACTTCAGGATGTAGGCGATAGTCAGACCATTCTTTCTCCTGAGGCTTTTAATTGGTTGATCTGCATTAGACCTTCCTATTTACTGTACAGAAGCGAAGACCATTGCTTCTTGGAGCCCTACCTGCCTAGTCGGTTTGCCAGGCAATTCGGGTACGACCAGTTGCACGTGGGCAATGCCATCACCAGCTTCAGGTCCAGGGGTGGACTCATTGATGGAGCCAGTGGATGGCGATATTTTATCATAGGTTGCACTGAAGCAACTTTTACCGTATCCGTCATTTCACTCTCCACGGAGCTGCACATCCTCCACTCATATGCGTAGTTCTATGTGGCAACCAATACCTTCCATCGTAATTTTGATATGCATGGAAGTTTTAGGATGCCCTCTTCCAAGCCTGGGAGAAGAGTCGAAATCCCCTTGGTGTCTTCTGACGAGGGTGAAGAGTCCGTTACTCCGGATGAGCCTCTGTTGTCGGTACCGAGGGATGAAATATCTCCGCCTGCAGGGGCTCTGGTAATTTCTGGGAAGCGAAGGGCTCCTGCTCCGAAGGAGACTTCCCCTCGCAAGAGGAAGAAGAAGACGGTTACTCGTTCTCTCCGGATTCCTGGTAATGAGGCTCCTAGAAGTGAGCTTGCATCTCCCCCTGTTGGGGATGATTCTTTGATTGGAGGTTCCTCGCCTTTTAGAGAGGAACCCTCTAATGTTCCGGCTGGCGGTGCCGGAGAATTCCTGCTGGAGGCTGCTGTCGCTGCTACCGCTTTAGGTAGTAGAACGAGATCGCCTTCGGGGTCGAGCCAAATAAGGATATCTTTATCTGGGTCAGCATCGGTAGAAACCCCTGCCGTGTCTGTAGGTGCACCCGGCGAGATTCCACCTGATGAACCTCGGTTGGAACTTGATGAGGGCCTGGAAGAATATTTGCCATTGTCGGTTGATACACCACCTTCTCCAGGTATGACAACTTGCCTAGCATCATTAAGAAATGATTTAGCTGTACTGGCCACAGACACGACATATACACCATCGGCCATGGGTAAACGTCATCTTTACGCCTCTTTTTAGAAAAGTTAACATCATTTCGATATTAACTTCCTTTTGTCTTCTTTTCAGGGGAAGACATCTTCGAGGAGGGCAGTGTAGATGCGCCCTTTGGCTCTGTGTCAGGTCTTGGCGGCGACACGGAGGTGCCTGACTTTGAAAAGGAGACACTTTCGGGTGTCGGCTCGCCCGTCGAAGAGATTTCGATATCTCAAGAGGAGGACGAGCCTGTCATTGCGACAATGCCTCCTTTGAGTACGCCGGTCACTTCGTCCGGTATTGGCGCTTCTTCTTTTGTCGCACCACCTGTTGAGGCGACGGCTGTGGCAACATCGTCTGCGGTCGTTCCTGGAGAGTGGTTCGCCAATATCGCAGCCACTCCCAGCGTTCATTCGGATCTGGCTATGCTGACTGAGCAGTATATTGGTATCTTCTACACCACTATGAAAACATTGATATCAATGGTGTTGGAGAAGAATCTGAGCTTTGAGTCTCTGAGGAGGTCCTCCCAGTTCGCGATAGTGCCGATCAGGGACTTTAACGACACTGGGGTAGCTGACACATTGGAGCAGATAGTTAATGGTTTGGAGGAACCCATTAACGAATATCAGCATCTATCCCGAGGCAGCATTGACGACCTGGTCCAGGCTAGGTTCGACTCCTTGACTGCCGAGCTTGCTGGTCAACTGGAATCTCTGGACAAATCCATCCAGGAATAGCAGAAGGAGATGGATCAGGAGCGTGCCCAACTGGAGTACGTCATTCCTGAGCTGACTCAGTGCGAACTCGACTATAAGGAAGTGACAGCAAGGGTCCGCAGATTGAGAGAAGAACTCGCTCAAGCGGAGGAACTGGCTGTCTCTTTGTCGGCAACTCGAGATATGCTGACGAATCGGAAGGAGACCGCCCAGCAGAATCTGACGCAAGCGGCTATTGTCCGTACGGGTTTCGTACGTACTCGGGCTGAGCTATCCGCTTTGAACAATAATGCAGCAAGATTGGAGCGTGCTCACGCTGACGTCTTGGACTCCAGGGATGAGAGAATGGCTGCTCTGGCACGACAGATTCGCGACCTAACCGCTCCCCCCAAATGATGTACTTTTGCTTTTCAATGTACTTTTGCTCTTTCTGGGAATAATAAAGAGGCTTCTTATCGGACTTTGTAGACCCATCATTTTGGAATATAAATGACAGGTTTGGGTGAGAGTGATATCAGAGGTAATATGGACGTGATATACTCTCGGTAAGTTTTAGTAGGACATATTTATTCAGAGGTTATATGGACATGATAGAATACGATCCAACTAGTTTCGTTTTGAAAGTAGTTTTGTCAGAATGAGATTTTCGCCATATTCTACTTGAGCAGAGGAGGTTAACCATAGTACCTCTTCAGGAATTTGCAATTGATAGGAGCCATCAATAAGTCTCCGTTAGGCTTGGCTAACCTATAAGCGCCGTTTATAATCATATAAGGATCCTCCCATTTCTTTTATGATTGTTTGCGCAAATTTTAGATATTGTACTAGAGATAATATGGATATAGTACGATACCGTATTTATTGAGGACATCCCACTGGGGGATTTTTAATGGACCTATTATTTATTGCGCACATTAAGTGCAAATAATAAGTTCAAAATAAACCCTATCAGAGGTAGTATGGACGTGATAGGTATTGTAGACTTAACACCACTGGTGTACTTAGAGTTAAGTACGGGCGCTAAGTTGATAAGACAACCGATATCAGAGGTAATATGGACATGATAATCGATAGCCAAAAACTCGAAAAGTTTGTTCAGAGGTAATATGAATATGACAAACTTTTTTATTGTGACTCCATTGGGGATGGAGATACATATCTGCTCAGAGGTAATATGGACATGGCAATTTTTGTGGACTCAACACCACTGGCGTACTTAGAGTTAAGTAAGGGTGCTAAGTTGAGATAACAACCGATATCAGAGGTAATATGAACATGATAATCGATAGCCGGATCATGGAGGTTTGTTCAGAGGTAATATGAACATGACAAACTCAACTGGGGAGATAACGAAATATTTGGACAATAGTTCAGACGTAATATAAACATGAACTCATGTTCGAGGAATTCACTGTAGAGTGATTTTCTTGAGTGAGGATAGACCTAAAGAATCCACTGGAGAAACTTTAGGGATTCATCATCCGGTATTTTCTTGAGGGAGCAAATTGTCACGTTAAAGTGAAATCAATTTGCAGTGATCGTCCCCCTCATTTACAGATACAGAGTGATGACCTTGGCATCGATCAACTCCTGGATTCTCCTTTTCAGTATATAGCAAGCCCTCGTGGGGTGATGAATGTACCGATGGAAGAGACAATAATCAGGGTCATCAACTTTGCCAGCCCTCTCAGGGTATCTGATGTTGGGTAGCTGAAGTTTGTGTTCCTCCATTAACGTATTGAAGATTTCAATGATGTCATCTTCATTGAAGAAGAAAGTCCCTTTTGGTCTTCGGGCTCCCGATGCCTGAGTTTTACGTCCTTCTGGAAAGATTGTCATCGTCGCATTATCTTCGGATTTCGAGGGAACTCTACCCCCAGCTTTGGATGCTGGCCTGTTTTGTTGAGGTAGGCTACCCCCAGACCTGTTGCGGCATTTGTCCACAGAAGCTGATTTAGAAGGCCCTGCCTCTGGTTGTGCAGGATCGGACTCTCGAGGTTGTGAGTTTGCAAGAGATGCAGTATACCCCAACACAAAACGAGCTTGTTGACAGTAAGAATTTTCCTACAACGGTATTCGTCTGCCTTTTCCATAGTTGAGGCCTTGTTTCAACCTCAAATCATAACCCATGCTTTGTATAATTTTTAAAGCCTGTGGGCTATACCTGTGGATTTGCATTTTGCCATCCTCAGACTCGCAAAATTCTTTCTGTACAATCGGGCTGCTCCGCATGCGACTGAAGACTATTGGATGCTGGTCGTCGCGAGTTGGAGGAATAATAAAGATGGAATCTTTATGTGGCCCACCTGTCATAACGACATTTGATGTTGATGCATCTTCCCACAAGATCTTCCCGCGTTTGACCGTTAGGTGAATTGAAGCCTGTTTATGACTCTTGTCTTTGCGTTTCTGGATCAAAAATTCACATAAATCAGGAGTTTTTACAGAAGAAGAAGAAGAAGATGGCTTGTTCCTTCTGTTCACATCAGTGGGCATACGGATGTTGGGAACCATAGTTTTCTCTGTGCCACCCGTATACAACAGGTTGGCCATCTGGGTAGCGGATAATCCCCGAGGAGGGTGTCTTTCCGCAAATTGAGCCTTCTTTACGCCGAGGGGCTTCTCCTGGCATAATTTGGAGCTCTGTTCCGGTTGGTGTAAAGCTGAGGATGTCCTCAGTCGGTCGTCAGCCTCTCGCGTAATCTGGAGGGCGGGCAGATTATTCCCTTGTTGGCGTAAAGGCCGAGAAGTTGAGTTATCCGTCGCTTGCTTTCCCTTGCGTAGATTGCAGGGATCATCTGCTTTTCCGCGGAAGGCAGATGCATTTTTACGCGCAGAGCACGTTTGGTATTCCTGATTTGGCGCTGAGGCATTATCAGAAATTTTGTCTATTCCGTCACAGACGGGAGACAAAATTTTACGTGTAGAGCGCGATGTGTACTTCTGGACTAGCGTTGAGGCATTGCCAAAAGTTTTTTCTGCCCTGTCAGAGACAGGCGACTGAATTTTACGTGTCAGGCGCGGAGTATACTTCTGGATTGGCGCTGAGGCATTGCCAGAAGTTTTGTCTGTCCTGTCAGAGACAGGCGACTGAATTTTACGCGCAAGGTGCGGAGGGAGCAATGTTACAACCTCGTTGGTCGGAGAGATTGAAGAGATCGGAGAGTCAACAGGAATGGTAGAGGATGTCTTGGGCATCCAGACCTTACGCAGCTTCCTGTTGTCTTGGACAGAGAGAGAGTGAGAGCTACCCCATGTTCGAAGCATATCTTCGTAGGCAGACTGGTCGAACTGGACGACCAGTATCTTCTTCACGGATCCCACGGATACCACATTATGTTGAGCAATTGCTTCCTCATCAGAAAAGAAAGACGTCTCCAGCAGAGTCGCCATATTGTTGTCGGATAAAATAAACGAAAGATATGTAAACGAGGCTTTATACGAAAACCCGCTCTTTATGTTTACAAACAAGTAGTATAATTAATCCTATACGAGGATGTCAAGTACAATTTTTTATTCTGGATAAATATTGCTATAGGATTCTGATCTGCAGTCGATCACTTTGTCCCTTGGACCACACGATGATGAAGAAGTGCCGTAGAAGACAGAAAGCAGCTTCGAAGGTTACTAAAGAGAGTGGATGCTCGATGCCAAAGTCGTCGATCACTACTCTTTGCCTGAGCTCTGGATTCTTCTCTCTTAAAATCTGCGACCAAATCTCGACCTTTCAATCTTCCGTCTTTCGACCTTGGATCTGATACTGGATTTCTTGACCAATTTTTGACCCTTTTACCTCTGTCAATAAAGGTCTCTATTTATAGAGTTTTAGTGACAGTGACTACTCAGTCGGCGTAGAAACCGAGTAGTGGAAGGTACAATACCCTTTTACACGATGGTTAAAATAACCGTTGCCCTCGTATAAATGACCTTTTGAATGAGCGTGTGACGCGTATCCAATTAAGAGACAACGCATATAACTGCTACGAAGATCACGACATAAAAAAGCCACATAGGTAGTTATCCTTCGCGTAGAAGAGGTTGGCGTAGAAGCCAATAACTGTCACCATGGCGTAGAAGCCAAGTAGGCATATAAGCCGAGTAGGCGTAGAAGCCGAGTAGGTGTAGAAGCCAAGTGGGCACAGAAGATAGCTGATCCTCTTCTCCTGACTGAGGCCTGAGTTGGGTAATATGCCAAAGTGATGATGTGGACGTCTTAGCCAAAATTACGGCTCTTGGAGATATAATCAAATCTCTTGCATTAAATGCAGAGATCTGCCCCCATCCTGCGCATTAAATGCAGAGGCGTGTCTTGAAGATTTGCCATCATTCTGCGTATTAAATGCAGATACGCGCCTCAAATCTTGTACGAAGAGCAACTGCTGACGTGGCAGTCTATTTGTCTTCTGCGGAGCGTAAGAAGCTCACGTCTGCCTGTGTAAAACTAGACAGCGTATCCCCTTGTATGCGTAAAAGCAGTTTACACAAAGGGAATGTCACTAAATGATGGTTCGGTGACATTTAATCAAATCTCCTACATTAAATGCAGAGATCCGCTATTATCCTGCGCATTAAATGCAGAGGCGTGTTTTGAAGGTCTGCCATCCTTTCTGCACATTAAATGCAGAGACGTGCCTCGAGTTCTGTCATCACTCTGTGCATTAAATGCAGAGACGTGCCTCGAGCCCTGTACGAAGAGCAGCTTTGACGTGGCAGGTTGTTTGTCTTCTGTGGAGCGTAAACAGCTCACATCTGCCTGTGTAAAACTAGGCAGCGTATTCCTTTGTATGCGTAAAAGCGGTTTACGCCAAGGAAATGGTAGTAAATGACAGCCTGGGTTGCAGTGTCACGCCATCATTATAGCCGTCGCCTGGGTAGTCGTGCAGTACTCTTTGTCAGGAGTCCAGACGTCAGGTTTATTGCATGATCTGACAGGTTCATTTCGAAGAATAAGAAGCGTTCCTCGTACACTTCAATGTTGCATTAAAAGCGGATGAGTTTTACGCCATAAAGGCGATGTAGCACCCTTTTTATGCAGAAGCAGCCTGGACATACTGTATTACGCGGATGGTCCTTGAGTTTATATTTTATGCTGTGCTCAGCCAAAAAGCTCTGTTGCACGTTGATGGCTCTGAGGTCATCTTTTTACGCTGCCCCACATCAATATGCTGCGTATAGCTATCCAGCGTATTTTTCATGCTTCTACAATGATTTGGAGCTAACAACGGTAGTGCTTACACTTAAGCTATGGAGGTATTACTTATATGGCGATCGAGTAAAAATATTCACAGATTATAAGAGTTTGAAGTATATGTTCATGCAGAAGGACCTGAACATAAGGCAGAGAAGGTGTCTAGAGTTATTGAAAGATTATGACGTGGAACTTCAGTACCATCCATGCAAGGCTAATGTAGTAGCTGATGCACTTAGCAAAAGAGGCGGCAAATTTATGTTGACTACTCAGAAGCACATTTTAGAGGACTTACGAGAGATGGGTATCGAGATAGTACTTCCATAAAGTACAGGAGTTTAGGCTAGCCTACAGATTCAGTCAACTTTGGTAGATAAAATTAAACTAGCTCAGATAGAGGATCCAAAGATTCAAAAGCTATGAGAAGAATGTAAGTCAGGTCTTCGGAAGGAGTTGACAATATATGCGGATAGAACACTAAGGTTTGAGAATCGTCTATGTGTACCAAGCGGGGATATTCGACAAGAAGTTATGACTGAAGCACACAGTTCCCAGTATTTTATTCATCTGGGAGGGACAAAGATGTACCAAGATATCAAGCAATACTTTTGGTGGAACAGAATAAAGAGAAAAATAGCACGCTTAGTATCGCGATATCTGATATGTCAGTAAGTAAAGGCAGAATAACAGAGACCGGTATGATTATTGCAGCCGCTTCCTATTCCAGAGTGGAAGTAGGAATACATCATGATAGACTTTGTGACTGGTTTACCTAGATCACCGACTGGTCGAGATGCAGTTTGGGTGATAGTAGATTATCTCACGAAAGTAGCTCACATTTTTTCCCTTTCGAGTAGGACATACAAAATAATTAGTTGAAATATATATGCGACAGGTAGTGAGATAACACGGTATCCCAGTAAGTATCGTGTCAGATCGAGACACTCAGTTCACTTTACATTTTTGGAAAAGTTTATATCAGAGTTTGGGCACCAAGTTAAGATTCAGCACAACATACTACCCCCAGACAGATGGACAATCAGAGAGAACCATCAAGACCTTGAAGGATATGCTATGGGCCTATACCTTAGACCTTGGTGGATCTTGGGAAGACCACCTTTATTTTGTCGAGTTCTCGTACAACAAAAGTTATCAGGCTAGTGTTCAGATGACACCTTTCGAAGCACTATACGGCAGGAAGTGTAGATCACCGTTGTCTTGGGACGACATTGGTGAGCGAAAAATGTTAGTCCCTGAAATGATCACGCAGACAGTAGAGGTTGTCAAGCAGATTCGAGATCGACTTTAGGTTGCACAAGATCGACATCGCCATTAGGTATATCAGTATCGTAGACCTTTAGAGTTTCGTGTCGGCGACCACGTATTTTTGTGGATTTCGCCTACCCGTGGAGTCATTATATTCGGGGTTCGCGGGAAGCTTAGTCCACGATACGTAGGTCCATTCAATATTCTCGAGCGGGTAGATGATGTTGCTTATCGTCTTGCCCTTCTACCTTCGCTCCATGAGGTACATGATGTATTTCATGTGTCTCAGTTGCATAGGTATATTCTGGGTCAGAGTCATAGCCTCGATCACTCTGAATTAGTCGTTGGTACCGACTTAGCTTATGAGGAGCAACCCGTATCCATATTGGATCGAAGAGAGAAGGTGCTCAAGAACCAGACTATTTTTCTTGTCTGGGTTGCTTGGGGCCATTACTCTCTGGGGGAATCGACGTAAAAGCGTGATGACAATATTCGATCCCAGTATCCTCATATATTCTATTCATAATGTATATTCTTTCTTATGCCTTCATATCTCAGATTCTGTGATCAGGTGATCACCTATATGTGTTGTGATGATATAGCTTGCATGTGTAGTTGATAGTAGATTTGTATCGTACTTGTCCTGACTTCTCAAGCTATTGCTTGGATTCAAATTTCGAGAACAGAATTTTTTTAAGGTGGATAGAGATGTCACTCCCCGTTCCCGATATACGTATTTTGAACATATTTTATTTTAGCATGGTTGCATGTGCATGAAGACTAGACCTAATCTTTAGTTTAACCTGGTTCATGGTTCATTTAGTGGGTTGGTTCAAGTCATGAGAACCCTTGGTTCAACCCTCAACCCTACCATATAAAACCCAATATTTTCCTTCTCTCTATCTTCATTGTTTCATTTCTTTCTCTCTCTTATATTTTCTCTTCCCTTTCCATAGGCAAGTACACCTTGCATAAGAAATGGAGAAGCCCTCCATATTTTTGTTCTATTATGTTTGTTATGTATTTCTAAGCACTTTTAGAACTTGGAGTTTTTTGTTTTGATGGTTGGTTTTGAGTAGATCTATATTTCTAACTTAGGGTTTTATAGTTTTTATAAGTCTTTTTTTGTTTTGATCTATTAAACATGTATTTTAGAATATCAGTTTTTGCTACATGATAGAGCTTTCAATTTAGAGCATTTTGGTTTTTGGTTCACTCATTTTAGACTTAAAATGAGGATTTTATGGACAAAACAAGATTTTAGTTTTTTGGAGTTTTTGCTATGGCCGAACCTGCTGTTTGGAGAAGACGAAGTCTTCATGCGGCCAGCGAGTTATGCGGCCAAGAGTGCTATGAGGCCTGAGCTTTCGTTGCATACTGACCATCATGCGTCCATCTTATTGGACGCATGAATGCCATAACACAAATGTTCTTTAGCTTATCCTTGAACTCCTTGTGTGTTCACTCGCTGAACGAATAAAAAATTTGCTAAGTCCAAGAGACATCCATGCGACATCGAACTCCATGCGACACCGACCTATATGCGGTAAGAAGCCATATGCGTCAAGCAGAGCATGCATCCATTTTCCTTTGGACGCATGACTCTGAAACCTTGGCACATATTTCTATAGTTTTATCTTTTCTTCCTGACATACTTTATGGCTTGTCACATCAATCACTTTATGTCGCATTACTGATACTTCATTCATTGCCCGTCACTTCAATACTTGTCCCAAGGAGTAGACTTTAACCCTGAGCATGCAGCCTTATCTCCATATGCGGCCAAGTGGTTCATGTGGCTTGACTTTATATGCGGCCAGGACTTGTCATGCGGCCTGACTTCATATGCATCTAGGACTTCTCATGCGGCCCGGACTTCATATGCAGCCAGGACTTGTTATGCGGCCCTGACTTCATATGTGGTCTGGACTTCCCATGCGGCCTTACTTGTTTTGATTGAATGTTTTCTTATTCTCTCGTGACCAATGTATAATTGGTAATTGGATTCGAATACTGTATCCGTGCTGATACCACTATTGGCTGATATTGTCCATGATATTAATGTGTGTCGAGGTATGACACATCGTGTCATGTGTTAAGTAATTATATTTGGGTTGTGCATCAAGAATGCCTCCAAATTCCTGAATACGTGATATTGTAAATTTATATTATTTTTCTAGTACGGGCATAATAAGCGAGTCAACTACCAAAGCGTGGCTAGGATATTAATTGTCTGAATGTTGTATACACGCTTGTGTGAATCCATATTTGACTTCCATAGATTCGTATCTAGCGTGCCCGTACTTTGTACGACATTTTAAGAGAAATTCTTATGTGACCACGCCTTGAGATTTTGAACACAACATAGGGCTAATTTGGTAACTAAAAGTTGTAGTAGCAAAAGTTGTAGTAGCATTTGGAGGGAACAGTATCCCGAGATCATGCCAACAAACTTTCCCACAATGATTCATTCTAAGTGCGCTATGGGCTGGCCAACACAGATACTGTATATTATCTGCCTTAGTAGTGTGCAGTATCTGACCTATTATTATGCCGAGCCACTGTTTCACTATAGGAACACTGGAACCGCTAATACCGTATTTTTAGCGTAGTGGCCCTAAGAAGAACTGGTGCATCTCGTGAATACCTATTTTATTCATCTATTGGTTCGGTTAGCTCATGTTCGGCACTGGCGTGATATGAGGATACTTATTATGTATTATTTATGAGATAACCTCATACTCCACAATTAGCAAGCCGTACAAGTGATCGGCTGATATAAAGAAAATAGACTTGGTTGTGATTGTATTATTCAGTTAGTAGCCAAGAAAAACTGACTATCATAGTGTGATGGTTCAACCCTTATCCTTGTTTGGTTGTAAGGTTGGGCCTTTGCGCTAGGATATGCCATGGACCTAAGTTACGACACTGAACCTATGTATTATTATGTAATTTTTTTCTTGGGCTTTGTTTCTCCATTTTGTGCTTCCTTTGTGGTACTTGCTATTTGGGGTCTAACCCCACTGGTTTAGCGTAGCCAGGTTTCGAGCCAGTATCCGAGGATCCAGCGTACCTTCCCCCTACTCATAACGCGTACCGGGAATATGGTCGCTGGGGATAACGAGTGGGTTTTTTTCTTCCCTGCTCATTATTGTGCATTTACTTCTTTTGGGCATTTAGCCATCGGCACCTGTTAGCCGGCTCGTCTGGACATTAGTTTCCTTACATTATTGTATTCAATCAGACTGCAGTTGATCATTATCATGTACTTTTGTTACTCTTCCAGCCTCTTATTTTGCACAGCTGGTCTCCAGAATATTTTGAGAAAGCATTTAGGATACCTAATTGCTTTATCATATATGCTTTATGGTTACTATTTCTTGTTTGAATGATTGAGACATAGAAGTTCTTGACCCCAGGAGACTTGATTGTAGCATGCACCCCCTTGTCTTATACAACCGTGACAGTCGTACGACATATACCACCTTGTACGGGGTAGATGACCATGTTCGTCTTTGTATTCTGGTACCGGGGTATGACATTTGTAGTGCCCTGCTCCGCATTAGCACTATGTATAAGAGATCAGTTTGCTGACTCAAAAAAAATTTCTTTAGGAGCTTCTTGTTGAACTAGAAGACGACTGATCTAGGTGAGTAGGCAAAACTTTATTCTCTGATTCTTGTACGCCTTAATAAATGAATATAAGTTTTTGTATTGTTTATTTGCTAAAAGATAATATTCATATGAGAATGATAGAACGAGAACATGCATGCTTAACTAGAGAACTTTTATGCTTGTCATTGAAAAGAACCTTTCCATGCTAAGTTAAATAATAGAATATTGCATGGTTAGAGAACGAACACCGCTATCGATTGAACCCTTGCCATGCTAATAAGAAGAGTAAAAGATGCTTGAACATGTTCCTTTATTATGCTAAAGAAAGAGTAGAACTGCATGCTTAGCTAAAAAGAGATAGTAAATGAACTTGCTTATGCTAAAAAAAGAGTAAAACCCTTGCCATGCTAATAAGAAAGAGTAAAAGATGCTTGAACATAGTCTACTAGATGCATGCTAGAGTGTTTAAGGAAATAAATATGGCTCACGAGACATGCTGCGCACCAGAGTTAGTAAATGAACTTGCATATCGTACTTGAATTGCTTGCCTCTTGATTAGTTATATTGAACCGAACTCTCATTTCTAAGATGTTTCCAAAAGAAGTAATATGACTCTGCTCATGTACTGCATATAACGAACCTAGGTAAAACTAGAAAGATTGCTAGTAATGTAATATTTTATCACATGCTTAATAGTGTTAGTTTTAGTAAATGTTGCTTCTGTTCGTTGCTTATACTCACCAGTACTTTTCCCAAAGTGCTGATCCACCAACAATTTGCTTTCTTACCGGTGCTGGATCGTCCGAAGAAGCGTTAGCCATGCCTCATCCCCAGGACCCGAAAAGCTGGTGTCGATGCCTTGAGCCGTATCGAGATCTTTTGAGCTGCTTTTGTATAGAGGGACATAATGTATGGAACAATGTTATTGTATTCAGAGAACCTCGTGCCTTGAGCTTTGCTTTGTATACTAAGATGGATTATTATTTTTATCACTGCTCATCCGTTGTAAACTTGATCGGTTCGATGATAACCAATATGACTTATGTTGTTGCCTTGTGCGAGAGCAACTTCAGGCTTGCACGACATCACGTCTCGAGGGGAACGACCATCCCGTGAGAGCGCTAGCGTGGTAATTCTCGCCCAGCGGGGATGATCGAAACCGTGGAAGATTGGGGCGTGACAAAGTTGGCTTAGTATTAGAGACTGTAGCTCAGGAGGGACTCATCCCGGTTGAGACAGACGACACTTTACCTATAGCTCAGTAGATAGGTTTATATTATATTGGATTTGTCTCCAGGTTTAACAGTTAGTACTCTTTTACATTTGAGACTCATTGAATACTATCTTCTGTCTTATAAGTTGTATTTTAACTCTTTAGTTCTTTATATCATATTCGTACGTTGTTTTATCTTATTATTCTGTGATTGAGTAATCATATTTCATTGTTCGTGCTATATATCTTGGTGATCATTATTGCTAGATAGTATAGTTTACCCAAATAACTTTCTACCGTCGATGTTGCGACATAGGCTGGATGTACCCACGTTCTCGTACCCTTATATCGGGTGCGGGTCGTGACACTAATAAATAGTTTTTACGACACCCTTCAATTAGGCTTAAATCTTCTCATGCAAAATCACTTATCTTTTGAACCAATAAGAAAACCCTTACTTCATTCATTAAGTCCGTTCAACAATGGGGAGGGGATGAACGAGCAAGGTTGCTAAAGCAGCTCCTTGATGACATTGGTAGAATCGTCTGTAAATCCCCTTATCCAAATCTAGGATTATGATAAATTTAGGGTTATTTTGAATTAGTTAATAGAGTTATTAATTTGCCTCTTTTAATTTAATTTACTTGGTGCACCTTATCGTTGCTTCGATATTTGGAGCACTATAATAGCTTTTGACTTCCAACAAATTTTATACCCTTAACCTAGAGATGGCAGTCTTCTATTTTGACTTTTGTGTCACTCATAAATACCCTCCCTTGTGCTTTATTTTAATTGCACAACAATTATTAAACAATACCTAATTTTGAACCTACACTTTGCACCTATGTCCGTTCCAATCGAAATTGGAGACACAACCTCGACCCATTTCTTACAACCCAATATTTGACGTTAACCTATTCCAAGTTTACTACGTCCATGATACTTGTGTCACCTCCAATTGAGACCCCATGTACTTCCAATTTATTAAAGAATACCTAGGACATGATTTATATTTAATTTGGAGCAACCGACTTAACCTAACCCAAAACTAGACCAAACACCAACCCAAACTCACACTCAAACCCTCATAGCTCATACAAAATACCGTACACCATTTTCCCCTCTACAACACACCAAACATGTATTTTACCCTCATCCAATCATTTTTTCCCATTTTCCAAACACCAAAACTCCTAAGGACCTAAATATGAAATGGTAGTTAGGTGTCCATCTCGAGCAAACCAAATAAAGAAGAACCATTCTTGGGAGCATGACCGGTCACACACCTTCCCCTCTCCCTTTTTGCTTTGTACTATAAATAAATTTACACCTATACTCAATCCCACCCCTCTATTCAAATTCAAGCCATCCTCACCACTTATTCTCTCATTTCAACATCAAACATACCTAGGAATAAGAGAGGGGCAGTCGGCCCTAATCCCCAAACCCCCTCTCTCTCCTTCATTAAATACTACATCCTCTCTTTCTCATCATTTATTACACCTCCTTCCTCTCCTCCTTCATAAAACCACCACCCTCACAATCACCATTCTTCTCCCTCTACCCGACCCCTCTCCATCACCACCACCCTCACGACAACCATCACCACCACCATCATCTCCACGACCACCACCGACGACAGCCATCACCACTACCATCATCTCCACGACCACCACAAACGATAGCCACCACCACCACCCTCATCACCACGACCACCACTATCATCACCATCACCCCTCTTCATTTCCTCCACCTCCTCTTCCTCACAACCATAGTCACCACCACCATCATCTCCACGACAACCATCACCACCATTAACCACCTTCTTCTTATTCCCTTTCTCTCCTTTCTTTCCCCCACCTTACTAACTGCTACTGTTGTTCTATGCTGCTGTTGTGATACTATTTCTCCTTCTTCCACATGAGCCCGACCACCTGAGCAGTCCAGACCCGACCAGCACTGTCCCAGACCTGAGTGGAGACCTCCCTCAAACTCGAGCACTCTTCTTCCAAGTGTTCTCCCTTCTATTGCCTTAAACTTTAGGTATATCTCAAACTCTTCTTCCTCATCTTGTTCTCTTCTTAGTACATGCATGAACTCATCTTCTTGTTCTTCATCTTTTTATCATAATCTTCATCTATGTGTGTTCATCTTCTTTTTGGAAGAATGTTGAGTATCTATGCATCATTGTTCATGACACTTGCCATGCTTCAACCCCTAATCTAGAAACCTGTTATAACATAATTTAGTACTTGTTAAACTCTCGTAATAACTCCATATTCCTATTTATTTCAGAATAAAATTTTGGTTAGAATTCTAGTTAGTAATTTATACTTGCATAAGATAGGTTTGATTAATGTTATGATAGTTATTATGAATGTGTCTAGGTTTTTACGTTAGTGTCATAAATATATATATATATCCAAAGTGACATGTTAGAGCGTATCATTGCCATGTTTAGGTTAGAGTTTTGTCTATTTATATATATTGCATATATAGAATGCGAGGTTGTAATGTTGCCATACTAGTGGGACATGCTAGAGTAGATATAAATTTGTCATATGGTTATGTGCATTTATTATTGTATCTGCAAGTGCAAGAAAAATTATGGTTAGTGATGGGTTACATATATTAGAGGTTGTGATAATGGTTTTTATATATAAAAGAGAGACCCTAACCTATTTCTAAATGCACAAGTTGAACATCTTGAGTTGTAAACAATTGTTAGTAGTGTATTTAGCAACCTTGACTTATTATGTACAAATGTTAGAGGACCATTTTATATATTTGTGCATGAAAACCTAGAGGGCTAAAATTTGGTACCTAGATGTTGGAAAACAACTTAGCACTTATAAGAACCTAGTTATGACTTTTGTTATAATATTTGAGAAGTTGTATATTTAGAGGACTTATAAATGTTAGGTGACTAGTAGACTTAGTGTACGCATACTTTATTGATCTTTGACTAGTCAACTTTAGCCAACCCACTTATTTAGAACACGTGTGACTCCTGACATTGTGTATATTGTACTCGTGTGCATGCAGCATAGCGTAATGTAGTGATTGATATATTACTGTTATATATTCATAGGCACCCATGACGGTTCTACCTTGGCTGCGGGTTCTGGAGCTTTACTTGTTCACACCGGAGTTTCATGCAAGTATACCTTGCCTTGTTGTACTGTTTAAATTCAGTTATTATAGATCGCATATTTATTGCTTTAATTATTATATAACTGTGCACGTCCGAGAATGACTCGGGTGCAGTCAACAAAGGCGTTGACGTTAGGACTTGTGTTTGACCTAGTGTCTAGTGGACACACCTAATATTATGGAGTTATCATTAGACCTTATTACATATTATTTCATGTCACAGAGTGAGTTCATATTAGGGTACGGGCTTACGCACATGATTGATCATCAGTGCGAGTAGCACGTGTGATGGTATTTAGCATAGTTGTATAGTTCTTTAGTGACTTGCATTATAGTATGAGATGTCCACGTCGTATTCGCGACTTGTTCATTGGCATTGGGCAGGAAAGACAATTAGTAGGCATATGAGACAGACATTTGGCTACCGTAGTTTTAGAGTAAACTACGGGGTCGTGAGCCTTAGTGTCATGCCCCAGTCCCAAAATACGTAGGACCAGGCATACGCAACACGCCAGTTACGCATTCGACCAGACTCTGGTCTGACTCGAATATGTATAAGCTGTAAACTACTGATGACTATCTAAATAATCCAATAAATATAAACATCTATGTCTCAATCCACAATGAACAGAAGTACACAAGAATGAGCTACATGTGCTAAAGTCGGCTGCCCAATAAACACACAAACTCGAATAGACTCGAGAAGAGATGAGTCTATAAAAACTAGGCTACAACAGCAGATGAATAATCAATATGAGTAAAGTAACCATAATGTCGGTAGAAATGATATGAGTACCTGGTACCAATGCCCGCAAGACTAGCAACTCCATCAGCAACTCCAAATGCTCCGTAATCGTCTATGCTGCAAAACTGGCAGGGGACCAGGTCCTCAGAGGGACGTAACAAGGTACAAAAATACAGCAAACCATAGTATAACAGAAATAAATAAGTACAACTTCGGTGTAGTCTAGCATAACCCCCTAAGTGAGACACAGTTTGAAGACAATATTCGACGCATGGGCTGTCCAAAATAAAACTGTAGCTCCGAACACAGAGACACACGGGGCGTACCATAGCTCCGAGCACAGAGTCATACGGGTGACACTACTACTCCGGATATAGGAACACTACATCAACAGTATATAAATATATAAAGCGCATACAGAGGAGCCCAAACGTCTAGTAACTGTCTTTTCCATCCCAAGCGGTCAACGATGGTGCGCTGAACCTGAACCTCTATCTAGCAGTCTCGTCATACTGGAGTAACTATCAATAAACGTGACTCTTAGGTCATCCCAAGTTCCGGTCATGATGTCAGTATCAGGATATAGAAAATCTGGCAAGATGACAGTGTCTGAATGTGTCCTAGGGTTACAATATACACAGGTACGTACATCAAGGCGTTATGAATCATCTATCATTCGTTACTAGACGTTACTGACGAACGTCTACACCCGGCTATGATCCGGACGTGAAGTAACGATTCTAATCAAACACACGCATAATGTATATAATAAAACAATAAATATCTGGTAACTGAAATACAGGGTGGCAATGTACACTTGCCTGCGTCCAGCTGCTGATGACGGGGATCCGGTACAACGTCCAAGTCCGCAGGTCCCGTAGTACCTAGAGACGAGACACAAGCTCAATCAATAACTATTACGAGACTGAAATAAGAAGAAACACACGTCTAACATAGGCTACAATCTCAGTTACAACTCACCTAGACATGAAGCTAGAGGGTTGACCAGGGTTGACTCAGGGTATATTACATCTAATCCAGTTAATCATTCGTACAATATCATCAAACCAAACCTCGATCTTACTATATTCATTACGACATTCAGTAGTTTAAACCATGATCAAATCCTCGATTTTTCCCCGGGTCTTCACCGACATTATCATGCACGTTAATATATCCCGTCCTCAAATAAATTATTAATTATTTATTAAATCCTCAAATATACAATCATCACCATTTCACCTTAAAACTACTCCTCGATTAACTTATTGCTATTTTACCAGCTCTCAAAAGAATAATTATTATCTAGTTAAACCCTCACAGGCATTTGTTCAGTATTCAAACACTCTCTCACAAATATATATAGATATTCCTCAATCGATTTCGTTATTAGTAATCAAATCCTCAATCTTATGAACGACTTAATGATATCACACATCATTTTACCGTAAATCACCTGCTCATCAATACTAATTAATATGCATATAAAATAATGTAATAAACCCTAAATCTCAATGCCTTCAAACCTTAAACTCAACATAGCATATATTGTGTTTGATGATAAACAAAAGAATAAAACTAGGTTTATACGAAACCCTTTCTTTGTTTACAAACAAGAAAAATGAGAGTATAATTAATCCTATACGAGGATGTTAAGTACAACAAAAAAAAAATTCTGGGGAAAAATTGCTATAGGAGTCTGATCTGCGGTCGATCACTTTGTCCCTTGGACCACACGATGATGAAAAAGTATTGTAGAAGAAGAAGAAGCTTCAAAGGTTGCAAGTGGGATTGAATTCTCGTTGTCGAAGTTGTCAATCGACACTCTTTGTCTGTGCTCTCTGCTCCTCTTTCGATTCGATCCCCTTACCCTGTGACTAGGGGTCTTTATTTATAGAGATCAGTCACAATAACTGTCCAGTTGGCGTAGAAACCAAATTGTGAAGGACGTGACATCTTTTACGCAACGGTTATAATAACTGCTACCCACGTTTGAATGATCTCCTGAATCCACGTATGACACGTGTCCCATTATGAGGTAACGCGTATAACTGCTTCTCGAGGATCATGGCATGCAAGCCACGTAGGTAACTGCCCCTCGCGTAGAGATGGTTGGCGTAAAAGCCAAATAACTATCTCGTTGGCGTAAAAGCTAAATAGCTGTCTTGTTGGCGTAAAAGCCAAATAGCTATCTTGTTGGTGTAAAAGCCAAATAGCTGTCTTGTTGCCATAAAAACCAAATAGCTGTCTTGGCGACATAAAAGCCAAATAGCTGTCTTGGTGGCGTAAAAGCCAAATTTTGCGTAAAATTTGATGCTACATGAATAATAGATAACCAACAAAAAAATAGCCAATTATCCTTCCTGACTGAGGTCTTGAGCGTATTCTGGGCTAAATAGCCTTACCACATACCTTTGCAAATATAGCCTGAGTTGGCGTATTTCGAGGAGATAGCATACGGCGTACTCCTATAGTTGAAAATAGCCTGGTTGGCCTAAAACGGAAGGATGGTGATGTGAGTGTATTAGTCACAATTTTAGCTCTCCCAGTCGTTTAAAAATAGAACCAGATCTCGTGCATTAAATGCAGAGATCTGCCCCCATTTCGTGCATTAAATATAGAGATATGCCTCAATCTCGTGCATTAAATGTCGAGATATGCCTCAAGCTCTGTATGAAAAATAGCTTTTGACGTGGCGTCTGATTTCGTCTCATCTTTAGCGTAAAAACTCATCTCCGCCTGTATAGAATAGGCAGCGTATTCCTTGAATGCGTAAAAAATAACTTGTATCCAGAATGTGTCACTAAACGATAATCTGGGTCTCTATGCAAAATCATCATCACAGCCATCCTCTCGATCTTTGTGCAGTACTTTTGTCAGGAGTCAGGTTCACTGTTTTATCTGACAGATTCATCCGAGGAATACGAAGAGTTCCTCGATGACTTTACGTTGCATTAAAAATAAATGCATTTTACACTGGGGGGAGGTGTAGCAACCTTTTACGCCAAAACAGCCTTGAAGCGCTGCTTTACGCGTGCAACTCTGAAGCTCTTCTTTACGTCAATAGCTCTGAAGTCATATTTTATGCTACACAGCCTTGAAGTGCTATTTTACGCGAACTTCATGCATGTTAGGTTTTGACTGTATAATATGTGTACAATTCTCCAGCGTATTTCATGCTTCTACATATATAAGCCTTAAACTAAATCTAAAGCATTCACATCCAGCATATAAAAACCCTAAGTATCAATCCTGTATTTAACCAATAATTTCATAAATTCGAAATGTAACCAACCCTAAAATGAATACATATATAAACCCTAATTATGTTATAACCACAACCATGTATGGAAATACACCTTAAAACTAATAACACAAATAACAATGCAATATACCACAAAACATTAACACTAAACAAAACTTAATATACAAATATCGAGTGGGGGAGGGGTTCACCTCGGCGAAGTGGTTACTGGCCGGAGGGTGGTCGTGGTGGTGCCGGGGTGTGGAGTCAACGGGAAGCCGCTGGAGAATGGTGGAGTGGTGGTAAAGAGTGGTGGTGCGGCTGGTGGTGAAGATGAATATGCGGAAGGTCGACAGCCTGAGGTGGTCGTTTGACTAGAGATGGTGGTGCCGGTGGTGGCAGCGTTGGTGTGTGATGGTGGCGGAGTGAAGCTCGCCGGAGAATGGAGCCGTGGTGGTAATGGCGGATATGGTGGTGGACAACAGTGCTCGACTGGAGTAGAGCGTTGATGAAGACGATGGTGGGTATGGGAATAGCAGCTGGAGGCGGTGGTGGAACGGGGGTTGGAGTGGCCGGAGAAGAAGTCGTGGCAGCGCTGGTGGCCGGGGTGGCGTTGCTCGTGGCAGTGGCCGAAGAAAAGTGGTAATGGCAGCAGTTGGGGAGGGCTCGTGGCAGCGCTAGTTGCCGGAGGGAAGAAATTCGGCCGGGTAGCGGGGTTCAGCGGGTGGCTGCTGGAGGAGTAGTCGTGGCGGCGGAAGGGCTTCGAGGGGGAGGCTGCAGTAGCTCGTCGGAGGCGGGCTCGGCCGGTCGACGAGCACAGCGGTCCGCCGGAGAGATGGGTCGGCCGAGTAGATGAACTCGGTTAGAAGGAGAAGATGAAGAAGAAGAAAGGAAGAAGAAAAGAAAAGAAAGCTACGTATGAAGAGGAGGGAAGGAGAGAGAAAGGGGAGGTTCTCTAGGTATTGGGATTAGGGCCGGCATGGGGAGATGGGGAGTGATAGAGATGTTTTATAGGGATGTGTGTGAGGGATGGGTGGTGAGGATGAGCCCAATTCAAATGGGTGGTGAGGATTTCATATAGAGAAATTTTCTCATCCAAAGGAGAGGGAGTGGGGAGAGGCTTGACCGATCAAAGGAGAGGGGGCTTCTCCATTTGGCCTTGACCAATGAGCTTTTGACACCTATTTCAATAATTATAACTAAGCCCCTTAAATTTGGATAATTGCACAATCACATGAAATAATGCAAAATTTATGGGGGAATTGGTGTTTGGTATTTTGTAGGGTGAGGGGGGTGTTGTGTGTTTTGCATGAGCTTAATTAAAGGGGCATTGGAATTAAATTGGGATTAAAATAGGATCAGTCAAAGTTGGTATCCCCAATTTAATTAGAATAAATATGTTCCGTGCTTTTAAATTAAATGGGGGCACCTGGGGTCTCAATTGGGAGTGACACAAAGGTCATGAATGGTATGGGCTTGGTGTCAGTCTTGGACCCTTTAATTGGTCCGGCTCAACGGGTTGAGTTGGTGTCTCAAAATTTGATGGCAATGACACGGGTGTGCGACACATAATTAAATATGGATTTCGGTTACGGAAAGTTGTGCAATTAAATTAGAGCACAAGGAATTATGATTTTGAGTGACGGGAAAGTCTAGCACCTAAATTGGCGTGTCAAGTCTAGAATGCAACAATTTGTTAGAATTTGGGCTGATGTTGGGCTCTGAATATTGTAACAACGGTAGGGCGTCCTAAGGGTTTTATTAAAAAAAAATCAGACATCTGTAACCTTACTCTAAACCTCAATCATCTGCTACTAAACCAAAATTTTCTAACCCATACCAGACTATCTATAGAAATAAATGAGGGGGTTTACACTCAGTGCTACCCGATTATGGGCTATGTGCTACCCGGTTATAGGCGTATATGCTTATCGATACATCCGACAAAGGTTACTAGCTACGCGCTATTATGATCGATGATGTAGTCAATATATACTTATGGCATCCAGTTTATAGATAATGACAGATACTTAGCCTCTGGCTCGATGCTACGGTTTATTCCTTTTACCTACCCATACGTACCAAGGTTGTCTTCAAGTGCATTTCACTTAGCTGGTTAGTTTACCCTTGAGTTTACACAGTATTTACTTTATGGCATATACTTTTTGTATCTTATTACATCCCTTTGAGGACCTGGTTCCTTTCTAGTTTTGGACGAGCACTTGTATCCGACCATATACGGAGCAGGAGTGGAGACCGGATTCGTAGCTGAGGACTTTGAGGTATTTTCAGAGGAGTTCCTGTGATTTGGGGTACACTATTGCTTTGAGCTAGTGTATCTTTATCTAGCTAGTTGATGCTCTAGTATAGTTAACTTACTATTTTTTATACTTTTATTCTATCATTGTATTTCAGTGGGTTTGTTCCGATCAGACTATTTCAGTTGTATTATAGATATTCAGACTCTTTGTATTTTATTTTACCAGTACTTCAGCCTTTATTACCTTTGTTTCCTTGGATGAGATTACTTGTTTACCTGTTGCTTGTTAGCGCAGCATATTATACTTGATAGTATTTTAGGACAACATAGTATACTTCGTTAGGTCCATTAAATTGGAAAACCCTTCAGAGTCGTATTAGCTGGCCATTGCCACGTGGCCTGGTCCCGTATATTTTGGGACTGGGGTGTGACATTGTTTTAGTGGTGGCCCATGCAGGTCTCTGTTTATCGCTTGTGGTATGGTATCATGCCCAGCGAGCATGCAATATGATATAAATTATTAGATCTTATCCACCTTGACTACCATCTTTGAACCTCCTTCTTATTTAATTATTTGAATATCTACATCCAGTTTGTTTGTTTCGTACTCTTTTAATGTATTTCTATCTCTTGCAGAGAGATAAACTTGCATCACGGACGCTAGGCATACGATGCCATTGTGCCATCCGATATCTCACAGAGAGAGGATACATCCCTGGGATCACTGAAGAGCAGCCACCACCACAGGTTTCGATGATACCTTAGACCCTATTGATACATTAGCACCAGACTTCGCAGACTGATCCAATGCAGCAGCATGAGGGCCAGACTTCACAGGCTGTTCCGACATAGCAGAATGAGGGCCAGACTTCAAGGGCCGTACAGACTTCGTAGCCTGTGGGACCGATATCTCAGCAGGCACCGACATCGCAACCAGAGGTTCTGTTGCGACCGCCTCCACCCTTTCCACCTCAGATGCCATACAGAGCCTTCCCACCTCAGATGCCGCAGCCAAAGGTACAGCCATAAATTTTCTAGTTCTTTCAGGCCATCATATAGCACAGTGTCATCAGGCCGAGACAATGAGACAAAACTTGATGGGAATTCTGGAGAGGCCAGCTGCACCAGCACCCGTACCAGCACCAGCACCAGCACCAGTACCTGCTGTAGAAGCATAAAAAATACGCCGGATGGCTATACGCAGCATATTGGTGCAGAACAGCGTAAGCAGAGGCCTTCAAAGCCATCAAGCGTGCAACAGAGCTTTTTCCGCTAAACACAGTATGAAATATTAAAAGCTCAAAAGGCCATCCGCGTAAGGCAGTACGTCCAAACCACTTCAGCGTAAACGGGGTACTTCATCGCCTCCAGGGCGTAAAACTCATCCTCTTTCAGACGCAGAATTGAGGTGTACAAGAGACGCTTCATATTCTTCGAAGTGAACCTGTCAGACCCTGTAATGAAGATCCTGTAATGAACCTGACATCTGGACTTCTGACAAAGGGATACGGCTCGACTACCCAGACGACGGCTATAATGATGGCACAGCACTGCGACCCAGGCTGTCATTTACCGCCATTCCCTTTGCGTAAACTGCTTTTACAAAGCACGAAGGGATACGCTGCCTTGTTTTACACAGGCAGACACGAGCTGTTTACGTTCTACAGTAGACAAACCGCCTGCCACATCAAAAGCTGTACTCCGTACGGGGTTCGAGGCACGTCTTTGCGTCCAATGCACAGAGCGATGACAGTTGCTCGAGGCACGTCTCTACGTCTAATGCACAGAGCGATGACAGTTTCTCAAGGCACGTCTCTGCGACTGATGCGTAGAAGGGGTTACAGACCTTCAAAAACACGCCTCCATATTTAATGCACAGGATGGTGGCAAATCTCGGCATTTAATGCAAGAGATTTGATTATATCTTCAAAAGCCGTAATTCCGGCTAAGACGTCCACATTAGCACTCTGGCACGGTACACAACGGCTTCTACGTCCATCCAGCTTCTATGCTCACTCGGCCTCTATGACCGCTCGGCTTCAACGCCCATTCGGCTTCTACGCCTACTCGGCCTCTATGACCGCTCGGCTTCAACGCCCATTCGGCTTCTACGCCTACTCGGCCTCTATGACCACTCGGCTTCTACGCCTACTCGGCCTCTATGACCACTCGGCTTCTACGCCTGCTCGGCCTCTATGACCACTCGACTTCTACGCCTATTCGGTTTCTACGCCGATTCGGCTTCTATGCCGGTTTGATAACTATTTGGCTTCTATGCCATGGTGACAGACATTTGGCTTCTATGCCAACCTCTTCTACACAATGAATACCTACCTACGTGGCTTCTACGCCTTGATCTTCGTAGCGATTATACGTGTTTTGTCCCTTAGTTGGACCCAGGTCACACGCTCATTCAAAGGATCATCTATACGCAGGCATTGGTTACTTTAACCGTTGTGTAAAAGGGTGCTATACTTTCCACTCCTCGGTTTCTATACCGACGGAGTGGTCACTGTCACTAAAACTCTATAAATAGATACCTCTATCAATGAGGAACAGGAGGAAAATTGGTCTAAAAAACCTCCAAAGAGATCGAACCACAGGTCAAAAAAAAAGATCAGAGGTCGACAAATTACAAGATCGAACCAGAGGTCAAGAGAGAGAGAGAGAGAGAGAATAATCTGGAGCTCAGGCAAAGAGTAGGGATCGACGACTTTGGCATCGTGCATCCACCCTCTTCTGCAACCTTCGAAGCTACTTCTTGTCTTCTACGATACTTCTTCAACATCGTGTGGTCCAAGGGCTAAAGTGATCGACTGCAGATCAGACTCCTATAGCAATATTTACCCAGATTAAATAAATTGTACTCCCATATCCTCGTATAGGATCAAATTATACAAGTTTGTTTGTAAACCAAAGAAGGCGGGTCTCGTATAAACCCTATCCTGAATACATTTTTATTCTTTCGTTTAATACCACAAACAAGATGGCGACTCTGCTGGGGACATCTCTCTCTTCTAACGAGGAAGTGATTGCTCAATACGATGCGGTATCTATAGGAACCGTGAAGAAGACACTGGTCGTCCAATTCGACCAGTCTGCCTACGAAGATATGCTTCGAACCGGGGGTAGCTCTCACCCACTCTCCGTCCAAGACAACATGAAGCTGCACAAAGTCTGGATGCCCAAGACATCCTCTACCATTCCTGTGGACTCTCCGATCTCTCCGATCTCTTCGACCTCTCCGACCAATGAGGTTGTAGCATTTCTCCCTCCGTGCCCTGCACGTAAAATTCAGTCTCCCGCTACGCGCGGTACAGACGAAACTTCGGACAAAGCCTCAGCGCTAACCCAGAAGTATCCACTGCGTTCTACGCCTAGAAACCAGTCTCCCGCTATGCGCGGTACAGACAAAACTTCGGGCAAAGCCTCAGCGCTAACCCAGAAGTATCCACTGCGCTCTACGCGTAGAAACCAGTCTCCCGTTATGCGTGGTACAGACCAAACTTCTGATGATGTCTCAGCGCCAAATCGGAAGTACAAATCACGCTCCGTGCGCAAGACAACATCTGACCTCTACGGGGAACCAGATGAGCGCTGTAATTTCCGCAAGGGAAAGCAAGTGGCAGAGTACTCAACTTCTCGGCCTTTACGCCAGCGAGGGAGCAATCTGTCTACCCTCCGGATTACGCGGGAAGCCGATGGCCGACTGAGGACCTCTTCAGCTTTACGTCAGTCTGAGCAAATCTCCAAATTATGCCAAGCGAAGCCCCACGGCGTAAAGCAAGCTCAGGTTGCAGAAAGACACCCTCCCCGGGGATTATCCGCCACCCAGATGGCCAATCTGTTGTACACATGTGGCACAGGGAAAACCATGGTGCCCAATCTCCGCATGCCCACTGATGGGAACTGAAGGAACAAGCCGTCGTCTTCTTCCTCTACTCCTCCTGACTTGCGCAAATATCTAATCCAGAAGCGTAAGGAGAGGGGACCTTCCAACATGTCTATTACGCCCCTGGCGAGCAATGTTGTAATAGTCATAAAATTATGATCGACTGCTGCTGTTCTAAAGCAAAACGGTCGATTTTCGACCGATTAAGCTACTCTCAGTCTTTCCAGGAAGAAGAGCCCGCGCATGCATCCGTGAACATGGCTTCACACATACCTAGAGGAGGGTCGAGCTCAAGACGTCATCCATCTAGGCCTCCGAGCCGAAGGAGATTCGAAGACCTCCTCAGGAACACTGAAGCTGGGGTGTTCCAAAACACCCGTACAAGGTCACAGCAACCAGCTTCGTACTCGTCTGATTCCGACGCTGGGGGTCGCCAATCTCCCGGATCAGATGCTGAGAGTATAGAGTCGACTTCTGCGGCGACCTATACTAATCCTTCAATGACGCCCAGGGAAATGGGAGTTTACGCCGTTGAAGATGAACGCGAGGAAGCTTCACCATCAGGAAACGCGGAACAACGCATCACTGTACTAGAGACATCTCTGAAATAAATGCAATCCATAATGGAGAATATGCACCAGATGATGCTAACTCAGCACGCAACTACCATGGCTCAAGCGTCGGTCCCGCCAACTCAGATACGTGTGGGGGTGGACTTACCACCATCCAACCCGAGCCAAGAGCCTGCTCTAGATCAAGAGTCAGTATTTCCTTCGCTTCCTCACTCGGAGAATATATTACCCCCGTTGGAGTCACGATACAACCAACTCCACACTACACCGTAGTCCCGCCTCCAACTAAAAATCCGATACAGGAAGTACGGGAGTTGAAAGCCTAGTTTGACGCCTTGAAGCACAAAGATCAGCTCAAGAAACTGGGAATCAACCAGCCTTACCCAGCTATCTGGGAAGAGGTCCCTTTCCCTCCAAGGTACAAACCTCAGACTATGGCTCTGTTCGAGGGAAAAATATCACCAAGTCAGTACATGAACTATTTCAGTATGATGACGGTGTTGCTACAAGGGAACGACGCCCTCCTCACTCGGGTGTTCAAAGGCTGCCTCCCAGGAGTAGCCTATCAGTGGTACCGTAGCTTGGCGGACAACTGCATTACTTCCTTCGAGGACTTCAAAGCTTTATTCTTCATGCGATTTTACGAGAGAGGAATGGACATGTCTATGTCCTCTCTCATCGAAGTCAAGCAGAGGGAAAAGGAGGACGTTCGCACCTTCATCGAACGTTTTTGTCAGGCCACCTTACAGATGCCTCCAGGAGTTCCAGACTCTGCGTTAGTAGACATTTGCAAGAAGAACCTCCTTCCCGTAGTCTCGGTGTTTATAGGACCATATCAGTTCCATGATTGGCCCTCGTTCATCATCTCGGCAGCGGCCGCCGAAGACAACAGTCACAAGGTGCGCGACAATGGCATTATGATCTCCGTCTCTGACAGAGGCAAAAGGTCATCTCCCAGCAGCGACCATCCTCGCAGCTCCAAGGGAAAAGAAGCTCTGGCGATCAATACGTCCAGACAAAAGACTGCGGCGACCACGCAGACGAGACCCGGGACTTCCAGGCCCGTCGAAGTCTACTCTTTTGACGACGACGATATCCCAAGTATATTCGAGTATCTCGTCAAGAGTGGCAAGATCACCCTTCCGGAGCTAAGGCGGCCCCAAGAAGTCGGCAGTACTGACGACCCCAAATACTGTATCTTCCACAGATATGTACACCACCCAACAAAGGCGTGTTACATACTGAAAATGAAGATCTAGGGTTTAATCAATGCTAAGGCCATCACTCTGCACAACACCGAGAAGACGGTCACGGCCAACATGATCTCTCTACGGTTTGGCAATCTGCCTTCCCAAAAAGTCTCGGACGGTATCACACCCATTTCCCGGACCACGATGAACATCATCAATCTCCCTCCAGCTAGGGGTCAAAATCATGACCTGGTACCCCTAACCACCCGGCAGGGCGAGATTATGTGGGTTCATCCGGATTTGGTGTCAGAGCTCGAGGAGGATACTAAGGCTACGTCTAGAAAGAGCTCCAAATACAAACCATGCCATATGGTCGCAACTTATTCGCCATCAGACGAAGACGAGGTATTTGCTGCAACCCGTTCAGGGAAAGCCTACCTCAACGACTACGGAGCAAGTCAGGAAGATGCACCGGTGTACGCTTCAGCTGCCAAACCTTCAGGACCAGACCCCGTCGTACCAGATGCCGGTCCTTCAAAACCAACTCCGACGGACAAGGGGAAGCAAAGAGAAGTGCGCTTTGATAAACCTGTGAAAAATATTCCAAACAAAGGTTTGGAGAAGCCCTACAACTTCGACATCCTGGCCCAACTGGCTAATACACCAGCCAGGCTCTCCATCTTTGAGCTACTCAGGCTCTCCCAAGACACTCGTCTAGCCCTGAGTGAAGCGCTGATGTAGGCGGAGGCATGCTTGACCCAGCTCAAGTCCCCCGACGAAAAGCCAGTGGCGTGTCCTCAATGCCACGGTGTAATGGAAGTGGTCCCAAATATCACTTTCACTCAAGACGACATGCTGTTAAAACATAACAGGCATGACAGGCCCCTCTATTACACCGGGTACGTCGGTTCCATGGAGGTCGATCGAATTCACATAGATCCGGGATCATCGATCAGCATCATCCCTTACAGTCTACTCAGGCCGCTGAGGATTCCTACCAGCGAATTGGCTTACACCTCCACTACAATCGTGGGTTTCAACGCCGGAAGAAGTAAGCCGTTGGGGAAAATTTGCCTGAGGATCCAGATTGGCAACCTCAGATTGGTGGCCACGTGTTACGTCATCGATTCACGACCACAACATCGTTCCTTCAACTCTACATCTATGTCTCAAATATGTAGACCCCCAAGGAACGGTACAAACGGAGGTTGCTGACCTAAACCCATTTAAAGGAGTAGAATCCTACTATTCTGATGCCATGTTATACTCTCAAGACCACACAGAAGAAGTGTCAGGCGAGGCAGGGAAGGAATCCCACCGGGAGCCAGAAGAACCCTCTGCCGCACTACCGCTGTCAATCAGAGTGAAAGGACGAACCACTCGTCCAAAAGCCATGGAGCCTATGGCTATTCACCTGAACAAAACCAGGTCAGGAAAAGGGAGTGATCCTCTAGTGGTCACTTTGAACCAGAAGCCTCCACCCTTGGTCATCAACCTCCGGCGCAACGGGCAGCCGATCGATGTAAATGCGACCAGGAACGGAGTTCCAGATGATAATAAACATCCTCTTTTCCAGTACGTTAACGCTCAAATTCCAAATCAGGAATCCACTTCCCATGACGAGGTAGAACCCATAGCACAAAAATTCTTGGAAGTTATAAACTCCTACCGTCCGTATGTCTGGGAAGTAGCGTCATCATCCAACGTCGTCACGACATATGGACCATATGAGGATTCTATCTTTATTGTCCCGCCTACCTGCAGTAGCCAGCGTTCAATAGTCTTCGGCCGCATGCGCAATCAACCGGCTATCCAGGAAGATTCTTTCAATGACGATACTGGAAATGCAAGTTCACCAATATAGCCCGCAAGCGTTGAGGATCATGCAAAACATGGGCTACGACTTGGAGCGGAAGCCAGGCCTCAACTACGGAAGAGGCAGATGAACGCCGCTGCACGGCGACCCCTACTATCAACGAACTCATTTTGGGTTGGGATATGCCACCTCCTCTAAGTCGGACAAGGATATCTTTTCCTCTTCTCAGAACGGCTCATCGCCCTCCGACTCACCTGACGCTCTCGAGCAAGCATTATCAGCAAATATGGTGGTAGCAGATCCCTTTGAAGCAGACGAACAGGATTCTGAGCCGTTTGAGAATGACTCTTGGGCTCAACAAATGGATACGCAGTGGGAATTTTGCTTCGAGCAAAGAGAATCTCCCACCAAAGATGAAGTTATCCAGGTTGATGTTGGGGGTGAACTTTCGCCAAAGCCGATATTCATCAGTAACAATCTTTCCCCAGCTGAAAGGGAAGAAGTTATCCAGCTGATAAAAGAATATATCGACGTCTTTGCGTGGAATTATGAGGATATGCCAAGCCTTGACCCGAAGGTGGCTACTCATAAACTCAATATATTGACCGACTCGAAGCCTATGAAGCAGCACCAACCGGTTCCGCCCGGATATGATGGACGCCATCGAAGCTGAAGTCAAGAAGTTGATAGCCTGCGGTATCATCCAGGAAGAACAACATCCCGACTGGGTCGCCAACGTTGTCCCAGTCATGAAAAAAAATAGAAAAATACGTATCTGCATCGATTACCGAGATCTGAATACAGCCTGCCCAAGGATGAGTTCCCTCTTCCCATCACGGACATCATGATCGACAACACCTGCGGTTTTGAACGCATGTCTTTCATGGACGGATTCTCAGGATACAATCAGATCAAGATGCATCCTGGAGACGAGAAGCCCACTGCCTTCCGAACCCTGTTGGGAGTATATTGCTATACGGTCATGCCCTTCGGATTGAAGAACGCCGGGGCTACATACCAACGGGCTATGAGTAACATATTCCATGAGCATTTATGCAAAACAGTAGAATGTTACGTAGACGACATAGCCGTCAAGAGCCGCCTCAAAGATGATCACATTCAAGACTTGAGGACGGTATTCGGGTTAATGTGCCAACATCAACTCAAGATGAACCCTACGAAGTCCTTTCTGGGTGTATCTAGTGGCAAATTCCTGGGATTTGTCATCACCGCCAAAAGCATCCAAGTGGACCCTGACAAAGTCCAGGCCATCGTAGAAATGCGACCGCCCCGTAATCTGAGGGAACTCCGGGGATTTCAAGGCCGTCTGGCTTATATCCGGAGGTTCATATCTAACCTCTCGGGAAGATGTCAGCCATTTTCGCATCTTATGAAGAAAGGTGTATCCTTCGTATGGGACGAAACATGTCAACAAGCGTTCGGAGATATCAAGCGCTATCTCACCAGTCCACCAGTTCTGGTGCCTCCCGTCATGGGAAGATCATTCTTGCTGTACGTTCGAGCAATGGATCATTCGCTAGGAGCTCTTCTCGCACAGAAGAACGATATGGGTCATGAACAGGCTATCTACTACCTCAGCAGGATGATGGTCGGAGCCGAACACTGGTACAACCCAGTGGAGAAAGAATGCTTGGCTCTAATATTCGCTATCCAGAAGACGCGGCACTATGTCGCCGGCCACACTATCCATATCATCTCCAGGATCAACCCTCTTCGAGTACTGATGAGCAAGCCAAGTGCTCTTAATTCCCGACTCGCGACTTGGGCGATGCTGTTAACACCATATGACATGGTATACGTCCCGCAGAAGTCCATCAAAGGCCAAGCGTTGGCTGACTTCCTAGCTGCTCATCCGATCCCGGAGGCCTGCAAATTATACGAGGACATTCCCGACGAAGTTACAGAATATAATTCCGCAATGGAAAGTGACGCATAGAAACTGTTCTTCGACGGCGCCTCCAGGACTGGTCCCCAGGAAAATATGGTTTCAGGGGTAAGAATCGTCCTGGTCACTCCTGATAAACTCGTCATCTACCGAGCATATTTTCTTAGTGAGCCATGCTCCAATAATGTGGCAGAGTACAACGCTCTGCTAATCGGGCTCCAAGTAGCAAAAGAGCTGGGGGTCGTCTCCCTGGAAGCTTTCGGTGATTCTCTGCTTATCGTCAATCAAGTCAGAGGAATATATGAAGTCCGGAATCCAGACCTCATCCCCTATCACCAAGCAACGGTCGAGATAGCCATGACATTTAAAGGGTTCTTCCTAGAGCATGTACCTCGATCTCAGAATCTGAAAGCTAATGCCCTAGCCAGTCTAGCTGTGGATTTAGCCACTCCTATAAGAAGGCAGGATTCGGTAATCCTTCTTAACAGAGATTTATTCTGTGTGAAGAACAACTTTCACATAGAACGCAGCTACGCTGTGAACACAAATCCCCCTAGAAGAGACTGGAGAAGTCCCTTCATAGATTTTGTCGCATACGAAATCTTGCCGGAGGACCCCAAAGAAGCAGTATCCGTCAAAAGACGATCATTACGCTTCTACTTCGATGCATCTTCACAATGCCTATATCGTCGGACCTACGACTGACTACTATTGAGATGTCTCTCTAACGACGAAGCATGGCAGATTATCCGGGAATCTCACGATGGCGTATGCGGAGCGCACCAGCCAGGTCCTAAGCTACAGGATCGTATCAGGAGAATGGGCTATTACTGGCCCACTATGATCACGGACGCGATCAACTATGCAAGACAATGCAGAGCCTGTCAGGTTCATGCAGACTTCATACACCAACCGTCTAAATATCTACATCCTACGGTTGCGTCCTGGCCTTTCGAAGCATGGGGTATGGATATCATTGGTCATATTCACCCGTCTTCTTCCAGAGGTCATCGGTTCATACTGGCCATCACGGATTACTTCTCCAAATGGGCAGAGGCGATCCCTCTTGCTGAGGTAAAGGCATCTAATGTAATCAACTTCGTCAAGCATCATGTCATTTATCGCTTTGGGATTCCCCGAAGGATAATCCATGACAATGGACCTCAGTTCATCAGCCAAGCGTTTCATCAATTTTGCGATAAAAATCGGATACATAATATTGCCTCAACGGTATATTATCCAGCTGCTAATGGTTTGGCGGAAGCTTTCAACAAAACCATTATCAAACTCTTGAAGAAGTTCGTCTCTTCAAACAAAAGAGATTGGGATGAGAAGCTGGGCGAATGTCTCTGGGCGTACCGCACAACGGTACGAACACCAACAGGTTGTACCCCATTTTCACTGGTCTACGGGAGCGAAGCAGTTCTCCCAATTGAAATCCAGATCCCGTCACTCAGGATAGCCGTGACTAATGAGCTAACTCAAGAAAAGAATGACCTATTAAGGCTTCAAGAGCTAGAGGGATTAGACGAGAAATGCCTCCAAGCTCAATAGCGCATCGCGCTCTACCAAGCACGCATTTCCAGAGCTTTCAATCATAAAATAAAGAAAAGAGTGTTCAAAGTCGGCGAGCTAGTTTTAGCCGTAAGAAGGCCGATGATTTTTACTCACAGGAGTAAAGGAAAATTTCAGCCCAAGTGGGAAGGCCCTTATGTGATCGAGACAACGTTCTCGAACGGCGCTTACAGGTTAGCCCAGCCTAATGGAGACCTCTTCATGACTCCTATCAACGATAAATTCCTAAAGAGGTACTATGCTTAAACCTCCTCTACTCAAGTGGAATATAGCGAGAATCTCAATTCTGACAAAACTACTTCCAAAACGAAACTAGTTAGGTCATATTCTATCATGTCCATATGACCTCTGAATAGGTATGTCCTGCTAGAAGTTTATCGAGAGTCTATCACGTCCATACTACCTCTGATATCACTCTCGTCCAAACCTGTCATTTACATTCCGAAATGATGGGTCCACAAAGTCAGAAAAGATTTGCTTTATTTATTCCCAAAAAGAGCAGAATTACATTGGGAAAGCAAAAAGAAGAAAGGGTACATCATTGTGGGGGAGCGGTCAGATCGTGAATCAGCTTTGCCAGTGCAGCTACCCTCTAGTCCCTGGAAACCAAGGCATCAGCGCGGGCCTGTTCCAGTCGTGCCTCGGGATTGTTCATAAAGGACAGTTCAGCCCTTGCCCGAAGGGAGCTAGTTCGGGCAGCTTCTGCACGCTCCAGATCCCGTCGTGCTGTGCTCAGTCGACCAGTCGCTACATCTAGACCTGCCAACGACTGGGAAGCCCACTCCTCTGCCAGAGCGAGTTTTTCCTTTAACTTGCGGGCCCTTGCTACATTCCCTTCATGCTCGGATTGGCACTTCGTCTGAAGAGCAAGAGCCTCCTCCACGACAGCTTTTCTTTCATCCATCTCCAGCTTATGTGCTTTGATGGAGTTGTCTAGGCTTTCCAGCTGTTTAGTAAGCCGCGCAGTCATGAGGTCGTATCTGGCCTGGACCTCAGCTTCAAGACTACCCCGAGCCAGCTACAAATATTCGTTAATAGGTTGCTCCAACCCATTAACCATCGCCTCCAGGGCATCAGCCACCCCAGAATCGCCGAACTCCCTGACCGCCCCAATCGAAAACTGGAAAGCCTTCTTCAGACGCTCAAAATCTAGATTCTTCGCCAACACCATTGATATCAGCATTTTCAAACTGGTGTAAAAGAGGCTGGTATACAGCTCGGTCAGCGCAACCAGATCTGGTTGAACGCCAGGAGTAGCCGCGATATTGGCGAGTTCTCCTCCAGGAATGATTGCAGACGAAGTGGCCACAGCCGCCGCCTCGACGTGTAGTACGACCGAAGAAGGTGCGACAACAACGGTCGAAGTCATCGGCATACTCGCAAGAGGCGAGGTCACGATAACGGGTTCGTCCTCCTCTTGAGGTGACGAAACTACTCCGGGCGAGCTGGCCCCCGAAGGTATTTTCTTCTCGAAGTCAAACACCTCCGTATCATCGCTAGGAGCCCGAGCAGAGCCAGAAGGCGCTTCAACGCTATACTTCCCGTGGACGCCATCCCCTGAGAAGAGGACAAGAAAGTTGATATCAATATGATAGTAATCTTTCTAAGAGGAGACATAAAAGATGACCTTTACCCGTAGCCAACGGTATATATGCCACGTCTGCAGCCGATGTAGCTATATCATGCCTTAATGACGCAATACAAACTGTCATACCTGGAGAAGGAGGTGGGCCAACCGACATCGCCAGGAGCTCTACCGAGCCTTCACCAAGATGCAGTCGAGGTTCGTCAGCTGGAATCTCGCTAGTCATGCTCACGGATGCGGCATGAGTTTCATCCATTGCTGGTCTAGGAAAAGATTCTCCCATTTGCCTCGGCCATGCAGGCGATTTCATTCCACTACCGGAGGCAGTGGCAGCAACGGCAGCCTCAAGCAGGAGTTCTCCGGCACCACCAGCCGAAACTGAGGGTCCCTCTCCAAAAGGCGGGGAATCTCCAATCAAAGAGACATCCCCAACAGGAGAGACAGCAGGTTCCTCTCTAGGAGCCTCAATGCCAGGAATCCGGAGAGAACGATTAACCGTCTTCTTCTTTCTCTTGCGAGGGAAAGTCTGCTTCGAGGCAGGAGCCCTTTGCTTCCCAGAGACTGCCAAAGCCCCCGCAGGCGGAGGTACTTTACACCTCGGCACCGACACCAGAGGCTCATCCGGAGTGACGGACTCCTCACCCTCGTCAGACAAAACCGAAGGAACTTCGACTCTTCCCCCAGGCTTGGGAGAAGGCACCCTAAAGCTTCTACGCATGTCAAAATCGCGATGGAAGGTGTTGATCGCCACGTAGAACTGGGCATACAAATAGAGGATGTGCAGCTCCATAGAGAGTGTGACGACCGGCACGATAAAGATTGCTCCCGTACAACCCATGATAAAATAACGCCATCCTCTGGCTCCATCAATGAGTTCGCCCCTGGACCTGAAGCTGGTGACAGCATTGCCCACGTGCAGCTGATCGTACCCAAACTGCCTGGCGAACCGACTGGGCAAGTAAGGATCGAAGAAGCAATGATCTTCGGTTCTGTACAGCAAATGGGAGGGTCTAATGCAGACCAACCAATTAAAAGCTTCCAGAAAAAGATTGGTCTTCTCTCCACCTAAATCCTCAAGCCTAATCCCCGACTGATTGCGATGCACAGAGGGGACAGTGCAGAGGAGCTTCCAGCAATGACCGAGGCTCAGCACCAGCCGACAGTCTAAGACTGTGTTCACGTTCCAGGGGGAGTCCTTGTAGTTCAGCAAGAAACTACCCCCCGTGCTACTACCAGGGCCGGGAGACATCACCCGGGGGTTGTGGAGAATTAACCATCCCATCAAGTACAGGTATGGTAACTCTACCCAGGGAAAGCTATCATGCCGAGCTTCATCAACGAGCAGTCCGTCAGTCATGGCTCTCAGGCCAGCCTATATACGACACACCATGGCAGGGAGCAAGCCCAGTCTTGCCCCAAACACCAGAGAACGGCAGGCCACAGGATATTCCGGTAAATGCGGTCCGCGGACGCGATACCGGGCACCACTACTCGACGCAGCCATATGGAGAGGAAACCAGCCAGTCGGGCTTCCTCAGACAAAGGCCTGCGACAGCGCCTCAAGTAACTATAGGCCTTTAGTGCCTTCAGGATACTTTCCTACCCCGTCAGTGAGAAACTGATCTGGAGCTTTAGCATCCTCCATAAAATCCTCGACGACCTGGGCACTGAGCACGCCCAAACAGTTCACGGGCTCATTCTTGCCCCCCGAAACTTTCTTCGACTTGACGGCCCTGGCCCGGTGGAAGAAGAGGTAGGACATCCACTTAGTGGTGTGAGCCAAATCAGAAGGCTCATTATAAAAAGCAGTGCACGCGAAGTAGTGGCACATCAGCTCCTGATACACCTCCACAACCCGAGGGTCCGAGTCCTCCAACTCCCGGTTGGTGGGAACATACTCTTCATACGGGGTATCCTCCATCGGCAGTCTCAAGATCACTGCCATTTCGTGGAGGGCCAACCCCAACTGCCCCAGTGGAGTGGCGAAGGTCCCGGTGAGCGAAATGTATCGCTCTATCAGTGCCAGAAACATGTTAGGGTTGGGAGGCAACCCAACACTCGTCGCACTCACAGCAGCATACAGTCCGATGACCTCCAGCTCTCTCTGAAAATGTTTCAAGGTCCAGTCAACTAGGCAAGTCCATCGGAGGTTTGTTGGGGTAATCCACCCATTGCACCGAGGATTCTCCTTGGGGTATACCCCTTCTCGCACCATAAAGTCGTTGTAGAAAGTCGGCAATTGGACCGGCTGGATCACTGAACTGTCTTCACTCGGGACGCTGCCCGGGCACAGTCCCCTGAACAATGTCACGACGCCAGAAGGATGGCTGACAAACGACCCCTGGTCAGCTCCTTTCAGATGAAAGATCTTTTCTGGCTTGCCGTGAAGATCGGGAGTCAGCGTCCACGACATCCTTCTGGAATGTGTGGCATGGAAGAAAGCCGAGATGGAATAATCTTTCGGCATCGTGGGCAGATACAAGACCACACTCTCGGCGGGGAAAACCCAGGGTTCTCTCTTGGGCTTCGTCTGGGACTATTTTTCAATTATGTCCCCAAAGAGAAAGGCCGGCTTGATGTACTGGTACCCGTCTATGTACGTCAGGGGCTCTCCGTTAATCATGTTCAGCAATGTCCGCTCGCCCTGAGCCGATATCAAGATCCCTCGTCCTTCGACATACTGGGGTCCGGAGATAGGAAATGTCACGTGCGACAGATCCTCCAGATAGTTCGAGTGCAGCATCCCGGCAGCGAAACCCATCACCTCGGCCAGTGGAGACTCATGCAAATTAACTGCAAAAGTACAAGGAAAATACGTCATTACAAATCTTGCAACATAAAGACCAAGAAACGACAGTCTATGCTTTACGTCAAGACTGTACAAAATCTGGTCATTTTACGCCGGAAGTCATATCCTGAAGCGTAATTGGCGGTATACTGTCCGTGCTTTACGCCAGACTGCCAAAATTCTAGTTACTACGCCGGAGATCCCATCCACAAGCGTAAAACTAAAATTTTATAGTATACACCAAGTTTTCGACAGTCAGAGCTTTTACGCTCAAAACTGCAAAAACATAGAGTTTTTACGCTGGCACATTAGAAATGTGGGCGTAAAAGATGAAAATGTCTCCGTGCGTCATCTTCCTCAAAGAGGCTATCAGCACAGAAGACGACCTAGCACGGTCACGTTCAACGTGTGCGAAGGATTTTTCGTCATTCTTTGTCATCCCAAAGGCTATACCTCTAAGGCCGGATGCGCTTCTCGTCGGCAGGATGCTTCGCTCAGAAGCAAGTTCACCTTGCCCGACCAAAGACTCTCTCGCCGGGGCAGAAGAACGAGAAGAAGAGCCTGTGCTCTTTCCCTTAATGGAGGGGGTTTGTTTCGGCGCCATTTCTGAAAACTCGGAGTGCTCGGAGAAAGAACGAGGGAAAAACTCAAACAATCGAAGGCTCTCTTTCGCAGAAGACGGATAAAAAATTTCTCTCTCAAAAGTTTAGGATATATATAGAGTTTGGGTCGACTCCTCGAACCCTCGGACGGGCTCCTCGAAACCCCAACCAAATCTCATAAATTAAATATTTGGTTATGATTGGGTACTACGTCAGCCCACTACTCTCGAAAGACGGACAGTCAGCAAATTCGAAGAGTTTTTTGTGCAAAAGCAGGTCAGCGGTTCCTATGCTAAGGAGCTTTCTACGCTCGACAGCAACATATCTACGGTTTTACGCTCACAAGCTATAAGTCTATGGTTTTATGTCCGGATGCCTTTGTGCTCGGTAGCTTTTATGCTCGAGAGGCTACAAACCTATGACTTTACGCTCAGCAGCTACGAATCTACGATCTCACGCTCGGTGGCTTTCTACGCTCAATAGACTACGAACTCAGGATTTTCATCACATCTTCACTACGGATCTCTGACTTTCCGCATATCCGAACATTTCTCAAGACGGTCGATTACAGGAGTTCACACAGAAGATACTCCTTCTTGACCTCAAGATATCCCAAGTACCCGAAACATACAGAGTTCAAACATTGAGAAATTACTCTTCTCGGGTCAAATGGAGGTTCATCCAGGCTCCAGTCTGAATATCTCGTCTATCAAGATGGCAAACTCAGCTCGACAGCCATTTCTCGACCCTGTTCCAAGGGATTTTTCGAGAAGTCATTCTTGAAGATGAAGTCTGAACAAAAATTCTGTTCATCAGAAGTAAAAACTCTACGCGGTTCCTCAGTCTTAGCAGCAGAACAGTTCTTCTAAATATTCAAAATGCTCAACAGCGTTCTATGGACTATTTGCTATGCATAAAGGACAGGACCTAATACTCTTTCTATACAGAGTCGGCGTAAAGAATCAGACGTGTCGAAGCTATACATATTCAGACTTCACAGCAACGTATGGCAAAACGATCATATACGGAGAAGAAAGACAATTTTATTAAATATTAAAGTCATGATTATATATGAGGGAAATCCAATCTACAAGGGTTTTTCTTCATTTTCATGATTACATCTGAGGGAAACTCCGTCGACAAAAGGGCTTCCTCATCATCGTCTGAAGATCACACCGAGAAGCTGTTTTGACAGGTTCTCACGTTGGTGACGGTCTTCCTCTTCTTCCAAGAAGATGATCAGTGGCAGGAGGATAACAAAACTGGGCATATGACCCATCCTCCAACAAAAGGAAAGCAGGGTAATTCTGCTTTCCTACAGACCACCGCCACTCTAGCCGGTCTGTCTGCCTCTCGTCCCCGGAGGTAACAGGAGAAGACACCGCTTGCAAGCCGTGTGGTCTAATACGACCCTTCCCATCTCCTGGAAGAACAGCCATATAAAGTTGCTGATTATTCCGAGCAAGGGAGGCTAAGATATCCTTCCATGATCCATCGTTGCAGTGGTCACTTGCTCGAAGATGCCGTCTTTTTCGGCTCCTTACACGCTGGAAGAACATGATCTCCTTCTTCCTCAGATCGATCCGACGAACTCCGGCGATCATCTCTGCGTGGTGATAGAAATGTGGGGAGAAGGGGTTAACTCCCCCAGCCTTTTTATAGGCGAAAGAGGTCACACCGGTCCCCAATAAATCCGCCATAAAGTCAGCATCGACCGTTTTAACGCTCCATTCAAAAACATTTTGAGTTACGAGGAGCGGTTCATGCTTCATTCAAAGCATTCCAAATTCCAAGGAATTTGAAAGCTTTGAAGGGGGTCTTGTAGAAGCATGAAAAATACGCCGGATGGCTATACACAGCATATTGGTGCAGAGCAGCGTAAGCAGAGGCCTTCAAAGCCATCAAGCGTGCAACAGAGCTTTTTCCGCTAAACACAGCGTGAAATATTAAAAGCTCAAAAGGCCATCCGCGTAAGGCAGTACGTCCAAACCACTTCAGCGTAAACGGGGTGCTTCATCGCCTCCAGGGCATAAAACTCATCCTCTTTCAGACGCAGCATTGAGGTGTACAAGAGACGCTTCGTATTCTCCGAAGTGAACCTGTCAGACCCTGCAATGAAGATCCTGCAATGAACGTATCACGACCCGCATCCGGGGTAAGGGTACTAGTCGGAAACAACGCCCAGCCTACGCCGCAGAATCGGCGGTAGAGCGCTGTCTAGAAAGTCTATCTAATATAATGAACCACCAAAAGATAGTGTACTCAATCACAGAACTAAGATAGAATGAACACGGATCAGATAAGAATAGAATAGTCATTAACTCATGAGTTTAAAATAATATATCAATGAGTCTGAAGAGTAACAAAAATAAGCTGGAGACAAATCCAGTACAAAAGAATACTATCATACTACAAGCTACACTCCAGGGTCAACTGTCTCAGTTGGGATAAGTCCCTCTTGAGCCAGGGTCTCCAAATCTAAACCCACAACATCCTGGGGTCCATAATAGGTAGGGTACTCCTCAGTGTCACCTGGAAAAATATATCCAGTCAGGAAAGGAGCAGAGTACATCTCTAACAGCAGTTCTAATCCATGATAAAAACTATGTAACAGTAAATAGCTGTGGATAAACAAGATGCACAAAATAGATACAAGAGATATATAGACAATAAGGAAATACTGGAAAGAAATACAATAATGAACAATATGCCAATGAAACAATAATACTAATGACTAAGTGTGTGAGTACTAGCTTAACATGTGATCGGCTTGGGCAAGATACAATGCGGCCTGGCTAATCATACGTGCGGTGCATGATCAACACTATTCACTTACCAATACTTTATTCAATAGGGATTTGATCACATATCTATACTAATACTCCCCACCCCCAACTGGTATAATAGATCCAACCACGGTATGCTATGGCACTAGATTCCCCAAGAAGATAGCTAGTCTCCCCGAGAATCGGTGTCTGTACATGTACAAGATAACCAATGAAATAATACTTGCACCATATACACCATATACCAAGGAATAACATCTCATGATGAGATCCGGATATACCAATCCGTGTAACCATAGTGTCGAGAGAAACATGTAAATCTACACTAGATACAACGAACATAGAGGATATCATAAATAAGAAACTATCAGAGAATGTACTCGCCTGAAGTCCAATGAACAGTCTCACAGATGTCTGACTCGGTACCTCGAAGACCTAGATTTGGAATACCACATTAATACAAGGTCCCGGAAAGAGAACAAGTCAAACTAGTCAACTCCTAGGTCAATAAATAAATTCTAAGTCAAAAGTCAACTATGGTCAACTCTAAAGTCAACTAAAGTCAAACATGGTCAAACCAAGGTCATCCTCACAAGACATCTATATAAATAATATAGAAAATAAAATACAACAATTTAGGAATCAAAATTAGATCCCAATAGATACCCACACAAAGTATACTAATAATACAATATTATACACACTCTAAATAATGTATATACAAACCAATATTTATACAAATAAAATAATATATTACTACTAGTATTATACCTCACAAAAGCACATATATATATACATATATATATATATATATATACAATAATAATATATAAAATATAATTTAAATCTGTCAATTTATCACTGCAACAGTGAACTCAAATACAAATATATAAAATAGACTTATAGTGATAGTCTGACTGTCACAGAAGAACTGTCACAAAAAAGCCGAATAATAAATCACTGCTGCCTCGAATTTGCTGACAGTTAAACTATCGCAGAAAACTGTCACGAAAAATCGCTGCGTTTTCCCGCCGCTGCATTTAATGGCAGAACTGTCATTAATGCCCAAAAGCTACAGCGGCTGCTGTATCCGACCGAATAATGACAGTTTTCAACTGTAATTAAACCCACTGTTACCAAAAGTAAACTATATATATATATATATATATAAATATATATATATATATATATATAAAAACATAAATATATAAAACAATATCTATATATATAAAACAATTAATATAAATATATACACTTATATTTATATACACATAAACTTACACATTTAAATATTAATAATTACTAAACACAATGCATATATTAATGTACATATTTTACATGGCTAGAAGCACATATAAAAATACATTCATTAATATACAAATAATTATATAATAATTATAAATAATATAATTACACATAAATATATTTTACAAAACCTTTATGTATAATTTATGATATTAACATAAGTACATATATATTTGCATGCAAGAAAGCTACATACATATATTTATACACCACATTAGAACACATAGAAACATATAGATCTATGCTACAATAAATACTATAATAAATACACTAAAATAATATATAATATCTATATATATTTACTAGTTATAAATAAAGAATTTGAAGCATAAATAATTAAATCTACACATAAACACACCAAATTGGAAAGTTTTACACCGTATCCCACTAGATCTAGGATACGCATACGACACGAGTCCAACACACAACCAATTGCATCCCGAAGGACACAAACAAGTCACAAATACTATTTATGAACAAATCAAAGTGTCAAAAGTAGATCTATGTGTCCGTGTCAAAATACGACATGTACAAAGCCCCGTGTCGGAGGGAAACCTCCAAAATGACACGTATCACCAAATAGTTGGGATACGAACCACATGTACCCAAATATGGATACGACACAAGCCCCAAACACATAAGCACATGTCCAATTGATCTATAGGATCAATTGACACACACAACAAAATGTAAATTCAGAATTCCAACAAAATTGACACAAAAAACACCATAACTTTCTCCATGGGTCTCCTATGAACACAAAACAAAGTCCTATGGGTAGTACATACATATGGGTTAATTTTACATGATTAAATCTCAGATTTAGAAGCTATTTTAATGGGAAAAACTGAATTATACCTATTGGGAGATGAATTCCCAATGAAACCTCCAATTGAGAAGAACTTGCTTCCAAATTGTAGATCCTTGCTCCTCTTTGTAGATCCTTACTTCCTTCTTCTAGATCCTTGCTTCCTCCTTCTCTAATAGTGAATTGGGAAGAATTTGGAATAAATTTGGTAGGGAATTGGAATGGGAATGGAGGAAATTTGGGAGTGGAAATTCTAGATCTAGATTTGGAATGAGAATGAGAGGAGAGAGAAATTTCCTCCCTCTTTTAATAGGCCGGCCTTGCCCCTCTCCCAAGCAATTGTAAAATGTCCAATGTACCCCTTGGGGCCTCTCATGAAGAAATAATTAAGGAAGGAAGCTTCTAGTCTAATCACTTAATTAATTTAATCCATCTCCTTAACTATGGGCTTTCTAAATGGGCCAAATCTAACTATTTAATTCATGTTGGTCCATGGGTCCAAACTAAACTAGTTGGGTCTACTAAAATAAGTCCAAAATAATTAAATAACATCTAACAACAATTAAATAATACAACAAAAATTATTTACCATACACAATATTTATTTAAATAGGAAATTACCAAAATACCCTTTTTCCTAAAATATGGTAGTGACAGAACCTGACGTCTGGACTTCTGACAAAGGGATACGGCTCGACTACCCAGACGACGGCTATAATGATGGCACAACACTGTGACCCAGGCTGTCATTTACCGCCATCTCCTTTGCGTAAACTGCTTTTACAAAGCACGAAGGGATACGCTGTCTTGTTTTACACAGGCAGACACGAGCTGTTTACGTTCTGCAGTAGATAAACCGCCTGCCACATCAAAAGCTGCACTCCGTACGGGGTTCGAGGCACGTCTCTGCGTCCAATGCACAGAGCGATAACAGTTGCTCGAGGCACGTCTCTACGTCTAATGCACAGAGCGGTGATAGTTTCTCAAGGCACGTCTCTGCGACTGATGCGCAGAAGGGGTTGCAGACCTTCAAAAACATGCCTCCATATTTAATGCACAGGATGGTGGCAAATCTTGGCATTTAATGCAAGAGATTTGATTATATCTTCAAAAGCCGTAATTTTGGCTAAGACGTCCACATCAGCACTCTGGCACGGTACGCAGCGGCTTCTACGCCCATCCAGCTCCTGTGCTCACTCGGCCTCTATGACCGCTCGGCTTTAACGCCCATTCGGCTTCTACGCCTACTCGGCCTCTATGACCGCTCGGCTTCAACGCCCATTCGGCTTCTACGCCTACTCGGCCTCTATGACCACTCGACTTCTACGCCTACTCGGCCTCTATGACCACTCGGCTTCTACGCCTGCTCGGCCTCTATGACCACTCGGCTTCTACGCCTATTTGGCTTCTACGCCGATTCGGCTTCTATGCCGATTTGATAACTATTTGGCTTCTATGCCATGGTGACAGATATTTGGCTTCTATGCCAACCTCTTCTACACAATAGATACCTACTTACGTGGATTCTACCTCGTGATCTTCGTAGCGATTATACGCATTTTGTTCCTTAGTTGGACCCGCATCACACGCTCATTCAAAGGATCATCTATACGCAGGCATTGGTTACTTTAACCGTTGTGTAAAAGGGTGCTGTACTTTCCACTCCTCGGTTTCTACACCGACGGAGTGGTCACTGTCACTAAAACTCTATAAATAGATACCTCTATCAATGAGGAATAGGGGGGAAAATTGGTCTAAAAAACCTCTAAAGAGATCGAACCACAGGTCAAAAAAAAGATCAGAGGTCGACAAATTGGAAGATCAAACCAGAGGTCAAGAGAGAGAGAGAGAGAGAAGAATCCGGAGCTCAGGCAAAGAGTAGGGATCGACGACTTTGGCATCGTGCATCCATCCTCTTCTGCAACCTTCGAAGCTGCTTCCTATCTTCTACGGCACTTCTTCAACATCGTGTGGTCCAAGGGCTAAAGTGATCGACTGTAGATCAGACACCTATAGCAATATTTACCCAGATTAAATAAATTGTACTCCCATATCCTCGTATAGGATCAAATTGTACAAGTTTGTTTGTAAACCAAAGAAGGCGGGTCTCGTATAAACCCTATCCTGAATATATTTGCATTCTTTCGTTTAATACCACAAACACATGCACTTGCTCAGCTAGCAGGTATGGTTCAATGATTTTGTCAGATGAACTCGGGTACCTTTACGGGTAGTGAGATCGCAGACGAGATCTTCGATTGGGTCGCCAACATGGAGTTGTTACTGGAGGCTTCTAAGCTACCTCCAGAGCTATGAATGACCGCGGTGAGGGCCCAGTTGAAAGGGAATATCCATCACTGGTGGGAATCTATTGAGCGTAGCATCGGCAAGAAGCATACATGGGAGCAATTTTTTGAATACTTCAATGCGAAGTACTTTCCAACTACGGTCAAGAATGCGCTTTACTCTCAGTTCCTGCATCTGGAGCAATAGAACATGACTGTAGACGCGTATAATGCAGATTTCAGTCATCTTAGTAGATTTGGTATCGTCCTGATACCAAATAATTTAGAGAAGGCCAAGAGGTTCCACAACGGACTAACTTGCGAGCTCCAAAGATTTACTAGCTCGCAGGCGAGGATCTCTTACTATGAGGTCTTGACAGAGGCCAGGATCTAAGAGGCTTTTGGCAAGGGATAGATAAATCAGAGGTGTCCCAGTGTAGACATACCAGCTAGGGCACAGCCAGGAGCAGGAGGACCGATCCATTATCCAAGGGTGTAGACGCAGCAGAGGGTTGCGCCGTATCTGCAGAGAGAGCTTCCGATATGTCACTTTTGTAGAAAGAAGGGGCATATTCAGAAAGATTATAGGAGAAGGTTAGGACAATATTTGAGGTACAGATCGAGCAAACATCAGGCCCATGAGTGTTCCCAGTATATCAATAGAGCCCAACAGATAGTCCAAAGGCCAGTTCCACCGGTCCTAGGTATGTCCGTAGCATTGCTTGATATCTTATAGCTTATTATATGTTTATTTTAATTTCGAGGATAAAATTATTATAAGTTGTAAATCCCCTGACCCAAATCTAGGATTAGGATTCATTTAGGGTTATTTGAATTAGTTAATGGAGTTATTAATTTGCATCTTTTAATTTAATTCACTTTGTGTACCTTGTCGTTGCTTCGATATTTGGAGCGCTACACTAGCTTTTGACTTCCAACAATTTTTATACCCTTGACCTAGATATGCTAGTCTTCTATTCTGACTTTTGTATCACACATAAATACCCTCCCTTGTGCTTTACTTTAATCACATAACAATCGTTAATCAATACCTAATTTTAAACCTACACTTTGCACCTATGTCCGTTCTAATCAAAATTGGAGACACAACTTCGACCTATTTCTTGCAACCCAATATACGACATTAACCTATTCCGAGTATACACAACCATGATACTCGTGTTACCCCTAATTGAGACCCCATGCACTTTCAATTTATTAATGAACACCTAGGACACGATTTATATTTAATTTGGAGCAACCAACTCAACCTAACTCAAAACTAGACCAAATACCAACCCAAATCCATACTCACACCCTCATGGCTTATACAAAATACCACGCACCAATTTTTCCCTCTACAACACACCAAACATGGATTCCACACAAACATCCAAAATCCTAAGGACCTAAATATGAAATGGTAGCTAGGTGTCCATCTCCTATTGGAGAAAACCAAATAAAGTATACCCATTCTTGGGAGCATGACATGCCACACACCCTCCTCTCTCCCTTTTTTGCTTTGTACAATACACAAATTTATACCTATACTCAATCCCAATCCTCCATTCAAATTCAAGCCATCCTCACCACTATTCTCTCATTTCAACATCACACATACCTAGGAATGAGAGAGGGGGCATCATGCCCGAATTCACAAACCCCTTCTTTCTTCTTCCTTAAATACTACATCCTCCCCCTCTCTCATCATTTATTATACCTCCTTCCTCTTCTCCTTCATAAAACCACCACCCTCACCATCACCATTCTTCTCCCTCTATTCAACCCCTCTCCATCACTACTACCCTCACTAAAGCCATCACCACCACCATCATCTCCACGACCACCACCAACGACAGCCATCACCACCACCATCATCTCCAAGACCACCACCAATGACAGCCACCACCATTACCCTCATTACCATGACCACCACCATCATCACCATCACCCCCTCTTCCTTTCCTCTACCTCCTCTTCCTCATGACCATAGTCACCACCACCATCATCTCTACGACAGCCATCACCACACCATCACCACCATTAACCACCTTGTTCTTCTTCTTCCCTTCCTCTCATTTCTTTCTCCCCAAGTTGCTACTAGAACTGCTGCTGCCATATCTGTTACTGCTACTGCTGTGATACTTCTTCTCCTTTTTCCACATGAGCCCGACTACCTGTGCAGTCCAGACCCGACCAGCACAGTCCCAGACCCGAGTGGAGACCTCCCCTAAACTCGAGCACTCTTCTTCCAAGTGTTCTTTCTTCTATTTCCTTAAACTTTAGGTATATCTCAAACTCTTCTTCCTTATCTTGTTCTCTTCTTAGTACATGCATGAACTCATCTTCTTGTTCTTCATCTTCTTATCATAATCTTCATCTATGTGTGTTCATCTTCTTATTAGAAGAATGCTGAGTAGATATGCGTCATTGTTCATGACACTTGCCATACTTCAACCCCTCGTCTAGATACTTGTTATAACCTAATTTAGCACTTGTTAAACTCTCATAATAACTCCATATTCCTATTTATTTTAGAATATTGGTTAGAATGCTAGTTAGTGATTTATACTTGCATGAGATAGGTTTGATTAATATTATGATAGTTATTGTGAATGTGTCTAGGTTTTTACACACACACACACACACACACACACACACACACACACATATATATATATATATATATATATATATATATATATATATATATATATATATATATATATATATATATATATATATATATATATATCCAAAGTGTGTTAGAGAGTATTATTGCCATGTTTAGGTTGGAGTCTTGTCTATTTATATATATTGCATATATAGAATGAGAGGTTGCAATGTTGCCATGCTAGTGGGCCATGCTAGAGTAGATGTAAATTTGTTGTGGTTATGTGCACTTGTTATTGTATCTGCAAGTGCAAGAGAAATTAGGGTTAGTGATGGGTTACATATATTAGAGGTTGTAATGATGGTTTTTATATATAAAAGAGAGACCTTAACCTATTTCTAAATACACAAGTTGAACATCTTGAGTTGTAGACAATTGTTAGCAGTGTAGTTAGCAACCTTGACTTATTGTGTACAAATGTTAGAGGACCATTTTATATATTTGTGCATGGAAACCTAGAGGGTTAACATTTGGTACCTAGATGTTGGAAAATAACTTAGCACTTAAAAGAACCCTAGTTATGACTTTGGTTATAATATTTGGTCATAATCCTATTAGTGTAGTGAAACCATAATCCTTATCTGCTTAAGGAAGAGAAGAAAGACCTGCTTAAAGAAAGGAAGAAGAAACTGAAATCAATGAAGAACATTCTGATCGGGAACGACATGGATCAAAGGCGCGTGCGGCGAGCAAAGAAAGTCAAGGATAGGCGAAAAGAGTGGAACTTGCGAGCCAAAACACCCTGAAAGAATCACTAAGGTAGCTGAATCCCGATGAATAGGTTTGGTTGGATGGACCGGGAAGTTGTTCATTTAGAGGACTTGTATATGTTAGGTGACTAGTAGACTTAGTGTACGCATACTTTATTGATCTTTGACTAGTCAACTTTAGCCAACCCACTTAGTTAGAACGCGTGTGACTCCTGATATTGTGTATATTGTACTCGTGTGCACGCTTAGCATAGCGTAATGTAGTGATTGATATATTACTGTTATATATTCATAGGCACCCAGGACGGTTCTACCTTGGCTGTGAGTTTTGGAGCTTTACTTGTTCACACCAGAGTTCCAAAAAAGTATGTCTTGCCTTGTTGTACTGTTTAAATTCAGTTATTATAGATCGCATATTTATTGCTTTAATTATTATATAACTGTGCGCGTGCGAGAATGACTCGGATGTAGTCAACGAAGCCGTTAACGTGAGGACTTTTGTTTGACCTAGTATCTAGTGGACACACCTAATGTAGTAGAGTTATCATTATTACTCCTAGGCCTTGTCATATTTTATTTTATATCACAGAGTGAGTTCATGTTAGGGCACGAGCTTACGCACATGACTGATCATTGGTACGAGTAGCACGTGTGACAATATTTAGCATTATTGTATAGTTATTTAGTGACTTGCATTATAGTACGAGATGTCCATGTCATATTCATGACTTGTACATTGGCATTGGACGGGAAAGACAGTAGGCATATGTGACAGATATTTGGCTACCATAGTTTCAGAGTAAACTATAGGATCGTGAGCCTCAGTGTTACCTGGTTATAGGCTATGTGTTACCTGGTTATGGGCTATGTGCTACCCAGTTATGGGCGTATATGCTTGTCGATACATCCGGCAGAGGTTACTAGCTGTGCTATCATGATCGGTGATGTAGTCAGTATATACTTCTGGCATTCAGTTTATAGCCAATGCCAGATACTTAGCCTCTGGCTCGACGCTATGCTTTATACCTTTTACCTACCCATAATTATCAAGGTTGTCTTCAAGTGTATTTTACTTAACTGGTTAGTTCACCCATGAGTTTACATAATATTTACTTTATGGCATGTATATTTTGTATCTTGTTACGTCCCTCTGAGGACCTGGTTCCTTTAAGATTCGGACGAGCACTTGTACCCGGCCATATACGGAGCAAGAGTGGAGACCGGATTTGTGGCTGAGGACTTTCGAGACATTTTTAGAGGAGTTCCCATGATTTGGGGTACACTGCTGCTTTGGGCTAGAGTATCTTTATCTAGCTAGTTGATGCTATAGTCTAGTTATCTTACTCCTTTTCGTACTTTTATTCTATCATTATATTTTAGTGGGTTTGTTCCTAACAGGCTATTTCAGTTGTATTATTGATATTCAGACTCTTTGTATTTTATTTTACGAGTACTTCAGTCTTTATTACCTTTGTTTCCGTGGATGAGATTAGTTGTTCATCTGTTGCTTGTTAGTGCAGCATATTAGACTTGATAGTATTTTAGGACAGCGTAGTACGCTTCATCAGATCCATTAAATTAGAAAATCCTTTAGAGTCGTATTAGCTAGCCATTGCCACGTGTTCTGGTCCCATATATTTTGGGACTAGGGCGTGACCTCGTCGAACAATAGTCTTCAATTTGTCATGGAGATCTTTCTCCCCTGATAGCTGAAGAATATGACCACCTCTCCAATCAGGGTGCTTCTTGATGAATTTGATGAGAAGAAGAAGCATTACACTGGAAATATTTCCGAGGTGAAATCTGATCTAACCATGACTACTAGCACAATAGCGCTCAACATCTCACAAAAATCTACACAGGCTAATGACATAAATAAATATTAGAAGATCTTAAGAATTATTAGTTAGCATGGAAGGTGAGCACTCTGATTTTTATATAAGATTATTTTTGTAATTGGTAATTTTTAATTTTTTTATTTATTAGACAAATTATTGAACCTTAGAAACCCATGACCATGGTCTTAAGATCTTGAGTGCAACACTAGCCTCTTCCTTCCAACCAACTTTGCATGCTAGACTTAGACGAGTCAACTTAGGCTCATGCCATGGCTTTCATTTATAAATTTACATTCTCATGCTTCATTTTGGTCGCACAACTTTTGTGACTCAATTTCGAGAAAATGACAATTAATGACCCCTTTGTCGTTGCGTACAAATTTAATATGCAATATCAACCCATTTCGTCCAACCAACTTTATAATCACAAGCCTAAATAGACCTAATATGTCTAGGATAATGGTGTCCCATTTATTTAAATTCTCACATGCTCCATAAACTTTGTATGGACTAGATTTAAATTCATAATTTTTATTTTTGGAAATCGAATCTTTGCATATCTATTATGCACTTAATTTAAACTAAAATAAATATTTATAAAATTATTCTAATTATTATGAGAGGCATAGCATAGCATAATGGGCCCTTAAATACACTTCCCTATTGAATTAACCCAATTCCTAGACCACAACACAAAAGCCCACAAGCAAATCGGTATATATATACTAACCCTCCTCTAACCAACCCTAGCCGACCCCTCCACCTCTCATAGCCACCAAAAATAGTATCCCCCATATTCTAATCTTATTATTCATATTCTTCTTCCTTCTCTCCCCCTTCCACACAAAACTCGACCCATACCCCATAGCCGAACCCCCCATAGTCTCCAACCGACCCCACCTTGCAGTCCGCTCCTACTGCTACTGTTTACTAAAGTTTATAGCAATAAAAATACCAAAAAACATGATTTTTTTTCTTTCCATTTGAAGTCCCTTAGCACCCCCATTGAGTTTTATGATGTTTAGAGGTCATTTGGCACTCCGAAAGCCCGTAGTCGCGAAGAAGGTCCCCGTCGTAATCACAATCGCGTAAGTTTTCTCACTTTGTTTCTCTAATATATTTTCCATGAATATAACCTCATAAAAATCCTTGTGAATGTTAGATATCAAATAGAAATATTCCCATGCATGAGAAAACCATAATTTTATGTTCAAAACTATCCCAAGTTGTTGTAAAACCATGACACAAGATTGTACCATGGTTAGTTCTAGTTCAATAAGATTTGCTATACTTTAAATATAAAATAAAATTCCAAAAATTAGTGTAATAATATTTCAGAATATTAAATTTGATATTTTCATATTAAATTTGGTTTTGATGCAAATATGGAAGTTACATGCACAAACTACGTGTCAAAGTTGCTAAGTATAACTAGTTGATGCCTATTTGCCTTTTTTGCATGCAATAATGTTGTTTTGGTTTTTTTATTTAATTATAAATAATTTTAGAATATTAAACCTATTTATTTTAGTATAATATGATGTTATGTTCCATATTCAAGAGGTTCCATGCATGTTCGATGAGTAGGATATCGTTGTTGATAGTTTTACGATATTGTGATGAGCCTACGTACGTATAGGACTACGCATGTCTGAACATGTGTAAATGCCTATATGTACGCACAGTATATCGATGTCCGAAACACCCATGACGTGAAAGAGAGTGGTGTGGCATGTGTATATTGGCATGTTATTCAATGCTATACAAACGAGAGATTATTGGCAAGAACATCAAATGTAGGTTGATGGTGTGCAACAATCTTTCAGTTGAACGTTGAGTAGATTAGTGTGTGTTGGTATTGATTATAATATGTTCGACAAGGCAACTTGGATCCATTACACTTCTAGTCGAGGATATCGAACAGGCAACACCGCAGCAGCATGCATCAAACAAGTGTACCTTGACATCGTTCACAGATCTTTTGCCTTGTATTTACTGGTTCTTGTTGTGTCACTACCACATTCCAAAAATAGGGATATTTTTAACTTTTTATATATTATTAATATTATGGTATTTATATTAAATAATTATGTGAGACGTGTAATTAAATATATTATTATATGTAGTGTTCATTAATATTGAGCTGGTAGACTTGACCTAGAAGCCCCCCAGACGAACACCTGACCGAATAATGGGATTAGGTATTTAATTATTTTATTTAGAATTTAATTGTTGAAGATAGTAATTAATTATCGTAATTTATTTACTTATTGCGCATTGTCGTTGCTTCAATATTTGGAGCGATACCCTAGCTTTTGCCTTCCAACAAATTTTACAACCTTGCCCTAGATGTGCCCGCCTTTCATTCGGACCTTTTGTAACTCATAATTATGCTCTCTTGTGCTTTATTTTAGCCGCACAAAATTCGTCGCGGACGTTATTTAAATTCTAAATAAACTCTAACTTTGTATCGTTGTGCGTTCCAATCGAAATTGGGGACAACCTCGACCCATTTTTTGTACAACCTAAATTAGGGTAATATTCTGTTCTGAGTCTTCTTCACTAATGATATTGATGACCCGACCTAAGTTTGGCCCCATGTACTCTTAATTAATTCTTGAACGCCAAGTGTATCTAATTTTAATTAATTAAATCAAGAAACCCACTTCTGTGCAATTTTCCAATGGTTGGGGACTTAACTGTAAAATTATAATGATGTGTCACCATCCTATTGGTTTAACCCAAATAAAGAAAACCAATCCCTATCTTTGACTAGTCAACCCAACCTCTCTCTCTCCTCCTTTTTGTTGTATTTTTCTCCATGTTAAATCATCCCCACCACTCAACCCAAATGGAGCCATCCCCACCACTCAACCCCTTACATAAAACCTTAACCCTCTTCCCAAAGCAAACCCATCCCAATAATTGGCCGGCCCTAATTCCTAGGGGTCACATCATCCTCCCAAATACAAAAACCCACCCTCTCCATGTTATTTTCTTCACAAACAAGCCACCACCATCACCAACACCAAAACCCAAACTAACCCTATCTCACCCGAGCCACCCGGCCGGCCAGCCCCGGTAGGTCAGTCCGGCCAACCCGCATTGTCATGACCCACACCCGGTGTAAGGGTACTAGTCGGAAATAACGCCCAGCCTACGCCACAGAATCGGCGGTAGAACGCTGTCTAAATAATCTATCTAATAATATAATGAACCACCAATAATGATAGTATATCAATCACAGAACTAAGATAGAAAAGAGCACGAATCAGATAAGAATAGAATAGTCACAATACAACTCATGAGTCTAAAATAATACATCAATGAGTCTGGAGAAATATAGAAATAAGCTGGAGACAAATCCAGTACAAAGAATACTACGAAGCTACAACTCATGGGTCAACTGTCTCAGTTGGGATAAGTCCCTCTTGAGCCAGGGTCTCAGAATCTAAATCCACAACATCCTGGGGTCCATAATAGGTAGGGTACCACTCCTCAGTGTCATCTGGAAAAATATATCCAGTCAGGAAAGGAGCAGAGTACAACTCTAACAGCAGTTCTAATTAATGATAAAAACTATGTAACAGTAAATAGCTGTGGATAAACAAGATGCACAATATATATAAGAGATATATATATAATAAGAAAATACTAGAAATAAATACAATAATGAACAATATGCCAATGAAATAATAATACTACTGACTAAGTGTGTGAGTACTAGCTTAACATGTGATTGGCTTGGGCAAGATGCAATACGGCCTGGCTAATCATATGTGCGGTGCATGATCAACACTATTCTGTAATCTGTACTTTATTCAATAGGGATATTGATCACATATCTATACTAATACTCCCCACCCCCGACTGGTATAATAGATCCAACCACGGTATGTTATGGCACGAGATTCCCCAAGAAGATAGCTAGTCTTCCCAAGAATCGGTGTCTGTACATGTACAAGATAACCAATGAAATAATACTTGCACCATATACACCATATACTAAGGAATAACATCTCATGACGAGATTCGGATATACCAATCCGTGTAACCATAGTGTCAAGAGAACATGGATATCTACACTAGATACAATGAACATAGAGGATATCATAAATGAGAAACTATCAGAGAATGTACTCGCCTGAAGTCCAATAAATAGTCTCACAGATGTCTGACTTGGTGCCTCAAAGACCTAGATATGGAATACAATATTAATACAAGGTCCCGAAAAGAGAACAAGTTAAACTAGTCAACTTCTAGGTCAATAAGTCAATTCTAAGTCAAAAGTCAACTATGGTCAACTCTAAAGTCAACTATGGTCAAACCAAGGTCAACTATCTATTTCTAGGTTGCACAAGTCTAGCACCAAAATCTTGGATCAAAATACTAAAATCTAAGTCATAGAACCACATCCTAAAATATTATGATACCGTATATCCGGATACGTGAATCCAAGGTAAACCTTACAATACACATATATCAACAATAAAGTATAATAATATAGAATATTAATTTACAATAATTAGGAACCATGGTTTTGAACCAACTTGGTATCCACACAAAGTAATGCTCAAGATACATAGATATAGTATTTACCCTTATACATAATATAATATATATAAACTAATATTATACAATTAAGAATATAACAATACTAGTATTATATCTCACAATAAATATATATATATATATACAAATATATATAAATATAATATATAAAATATAAAATATAAACTAAAACTGCCTAACTGTCACTGAAAAACTATGTGAAAAATATTGATTTTCAATAAACAGGCTTTCAGTGACAGTTATAACTGTCACTGAAAACTCCGTCGCCAAAACTGTTGTGTAAAAGCACCACTGTCACCCTATTGGTGACAGTTTAAACTGTCACAGAAACGACCGTCGCTGCTGCTGTTTAAATCCCGCTCGCTGCTATTTAATGACAGAACTGTCATTAAATGCTCACTGTGCTACAGCGGCTGCTGCTAGTATTTAATGACAGAAACTGTCATTAAATGCTGTCGTCGCCAAAAGTTAAAATATATAACTATATATATATATATTAATATATAAATATATAAATCAATATATATATATATATATAACAATTAAATAGATATATACTTCTATATATACATAATCCTACACAGATAAATAAATAAATAAATACTAATAGCTATAAAACACATTCTATGTACTAATGTACATATTTTAACATGGTTAAATGCACACATAAAAATACATTCATTTATATACAATTAATTATATAATAATTATAAATAATATAATTACTCATTTAAACACATAAATATATTTTATAAAACATTTTCATATAACTTATACTACTAACATAATTTGTAACATATATAAATGCATGTAAAAGAAAGCTACATATATATTTATATATTATATTAGTGTACCTACAATACATATTTCTATGCTACCAAAAATACCATAATAAATACACTAAAATAAATATATAACATCTATATATATTTACTAATTATAATTCAAGAATTAAAGCATAAATAATTAGATCTATACATAAACACACACAAATGGAGAGTATCACACCGTATCCCACTAGATCTAGGATACGCATGCGACACGAGTCCAACACACAACCAATTGCACCCCGAAGGACACAAACAAGTTACAAATATTATTTATGAATAAATCAAAGTGTCAAATGTAGATCTATGTGTCCGTGTCAAAATACGACATGTACAAAGTCCCGTGTCGGAGGAAAAATCCCCAAAATAACACGTATCACCAAATTATTGGGATACGACCTACACATACCCAATTATGGACACGACACTAGCCCCAAACACATAAGCACATGCCCAATTGATCTATAGGATCAATTGACATACACAACAAAATGTCAATTCAAAATTCCTCCAAAATTGACACAAAAAGTACCATAACATTCTCCATGGGTCTCCTATGAACACAAAACCAAGTCCTATGGGTAGTACATACATATGGGTTGATTTTACATGATTAAATCTCAAATTTAAAAGCTATTTTAAGGGGAAAAACTGAATTATACCTATTGGGAGATGGATTCCCAATGAAACCTCCAATTGAGATAAAATTGCTTCCAAATTATAGATCCTTGCTCCTCTTTGTAGATCCTTGCTTCCTTCTTCTAGATCCTTACTTCTCAACTTTTTAATGGTGAATTGGAAAGGAATTAGAATGAATTTGGTAGGGAAATGGAATGGAAATGAAAGGAATTTGGTAGTGGGAAATTCTAGATCTAGATTTGGAATAAAAATAAGAGGAGAGAGAATTCCCCCCCCCCTCTTTTAATAGGCCGACCCCTACCCCTTCCTCAAGCAATTATGAAATGTCCAATATACCCCTTGGGGCCTCTCATGAATAAATAATTAAGGAAGGAAGCTTCTAGTCTAATGATTTAATTACTTTAATCCATCTCCTTAACAATAGGCTTTCTAAATGGGCCTAGTCTAACTAATTAATTCATGTTGGTCCATGGGTCCAAACTAAACTAGTTGGGTCCAGTAATACAAGTCCAAAATAATTAAATAATATTTAACAATAATTAAATAATACAACAAATAATTATTTACCATGCACAATATTTAATTAAATAGGAAAAGACTAATATACCCTTTCCTAGAAAATGTGGTAGTGACACGCATCCCCGACCTGCCTTCCTACCCAGCCAGCCATCGTCGACGTCCTCCTCCTCCTGCATCTCCTCCTCCTCCTCTTTGCATCAACTCCGGCCCCGCACTGTCAAGCCCGGCCCGACCCCTCGGCCGGCTCTTCCCTGCGACCCCAGCGCTGTAACTCCTTCTCCGGCCTGCTGCTGTACTCCTCCCCCTCCACTGCATCACCTCCGTTGCACTACTCCGGCAAGCCAATCCACCCAGCAACGTTAGAACACCCGCCGAGCTGCTACTTCGAATCCGGCTCTTCCCTGCACCTCGGTCGAACGCCACCAAGTCACCACTACGAACACCACCTCTCCCTCTGCTCTCCTCCACCCAGCCGGCCATTAACTCCGGCGTCGAGCTCCCTGCATCGACTCAACTCCACCTGCATCTCGAGCCGACCCCTGACTTCCTGCATCCTCGCAACTCCGGTACGACCCGACCACCACCACCAGTGCCATCATCCCTCTCCCCTCGTTCCCTCTCGACCACCACCAGAGCTGCCACTCTGACAGCTGCAGCCCGAGCTCCCTGCACCTCCATTCGTCCTCACCCGAGTTTTCTTCTCCGGCGGCTACAGCTCCTCCCACCGAGCCGCTGCAACCCACAACTCCAACCCGCAGTCCGGTCACCTCCAACCTCCTGTTGTACACCTCTGTCCGGCCATCCCCTCCGGCGAGCAGAACCACCACCACCTCGTCGTCGTCGTCGACGTCCTCGCCGACGTGGTGCACGCTCAGGTTCGATCCTCCCCCTTGTATATGCGTATGTGTATATGTGTATGTGCGTATATGTGTATACGTATTTGTGTGTGTTTGTGTATATGGTATATGTGTATTTTCAATTAGTATATATATATATATATATATATATATATATATATATATATATATATATATATATATATATATATAGTATATTCTCAAATTAGTATATATGTACATACATAGTATATGTTAGTACGTGTATTAATACATTTTAGTACGTATATTAATACATATTTTTTGGTATACATATATATATATACCTATATATATGTATGTATTTTTGGTATAAATATATATATTTATTTTGGTATATAAATGTATGTATATATATAGTATATGTTTGATAAAACGTATTTTGGCATATATATTTTTAGGATATATAAATATAGTATGTTAAATTCTATTTAGTATATAGACATATATATACGTATTGTATATCTCCTTCCACGATATATGTTTATATATATATACAAGTATTAGTTTTATTTAAAGTATATATATACATATATCTATTAATGTAATTAATGGATATTAATATATATGTTAGTTAATGATATGTATATTTATATATCTCTACTAGATGACCCGAGTGTAAATACGGATACCCCGTAACTACACATGACCTATGACCCTGTGAACTGTTAGCAGTCTGCCACATGTACACTGACGTACTGGCAAGTCCCGTACTATCTTGATCGTCTGTCTTGCCCAGCAATCACAGACGCGACGCCCGTGCAACTTGACGCACTTAACCCTAGTTGACTAGTGCCATACCTGGCATAGCCCTGAGGCCAGTGTATTATGATTGTGTGTTAGTGTAGCATCTGATACAATATTATATTTATGTTATGTCTATAGGACTATTGGTTCGTCCTGCGAGACTTTAGGAGCAGGACATTGGTATTGACAGCTAAGGACCCAAGGCGAGTATATTCTCTGACAGTTTTCCTTATGTTGATTATTTCTATAACTCTTGTTGTATAGCATACATGACTCTGACACTGTTCTTTACACGAGTTGGTATCATTGAGACCTGTCACGAGGAGTCGTGATCGGGAATCCATCGTGCTAGCTGGGGGGAAAACAGGGAAATATTAGTAGCTTATGTGATCATACCCAACCTTACATGCATCATAGCTCACCCATGCCTCACGTCGGTGCAGCCTTACCATTACATGCTTCATCACTGTTACATATGGTTAGCCTGACTATTACTCGCATCATAGCTATCCGGATGGATTAGTCTGACCTCAGGGATGATCGCTAACTAATATAATGAGTTTCATCAGTTCCAAGCCGATCACATAATATGCTGATATTTCACACACTTAGTTAGATGATTCTTGACATGTATCTCTAGTATATTGATCTAGCATCCCCACATGTTCTAGTTTGTTCTTGTACACATTTACATACCAGTTCATTATTCTAGTGTGTACTTGGATTTCTATTTCATTTCTAGATGTACATTATATGCTCCAGTATTCCTTTATTCCAGTATTTCTGTTTCCAGTTATATATATGCTCGTCAGTATTCCTTATTGCCAGTTTTTATATCTGTCTGTATTTCTCTACACTGTATTATAGTTTTATCAATATATGTGGAACTGCTGTTAGAGGTGTATTTCGTTCCAATCCTGACTGGATATATTTTTCTAGACTGTGACATAGTGGACTTGTTTCCGACACTTGGGGATTGGATGTTATTGATTACATGTATGGTTATTTTGTCGTTAGACTTGTCTTGTATTTCATTGCTTGCTTCGATATCTCATCCTGCTTTAGTTTATGTGCTTGAGTATTTCCAGCATTATTTTGTGATATACATGTCTCCTTATGGAGCTGGACATTCATGTGAGATTGATTAGATAGTTACATGACCTAGACAGCGTTCTACCGCCGACGCTGCGGCATAGGCTGGACGTACCCACGCTCTCGTGCCCCTATACCGGGTGCGGGTCGTGCATGTTGTACTTATATTTTCCTACTTATTTTATATCGTGACCATAGGACCGTATTCGATACTTAGCATCTGAGTTATATTTGGGTACCGACATCCATCAGCGGAGTTGTGTATCGTTAGTTGCATTGACGACGTGTTACCCTGTTCGTGCTACTTCTTGCACGATTTACCTTAGGTCAATTGACACGACTTGTATTGACATGGTCTATACTTGCGATATTCAGGGATTCTAGATTTTGTGTCAGGATTAGGACTCGTGGCATGAGATAGAGGATATGCTTATATTTCCACAGTTGACTCGATAGATTGTTAGTGATTTGCCTTGTGTGTTATGGACATGAGATGTGAGATACATTGGGATAGGGAGAACAGACTCGTGCCATTGGGCTATCACTTATATCATAGTTACTATTGCCCGTGCTTTGGTCATAACAGCTACAGGTACCCTGGGTGGGGTTTCTGTACGCACCTTTTATAGTTTTATAGTTATTGTCGTGTATATTGAGACCTACAGTTATTGGTGGTCTAGCGAACGAGTGTGTTTTCAGTTGCATTCATATAACTGGTTATGTTAGTTACCCTTGAGCACCTTGTACTACTTACTATTTACTTTGGCATATTTATTCTGTATCTTGCTATGTCCTCTGAGGACCTGGATTCAAATTTTGTCCACAGGTTATTGCTGAGCTGGGTTAGTAGAGTATATTGGTGGAAGATCGTTTATTCCGGATTCAGGTATATATAGTTGATTTGTGCATTATATTCTTCCGTATTTATATTTATTTCTTATTGCTTATTTCTTCTCTTATAGCATAGTTTTGTAGACTCATGCTATTTCTTCGAGTCTATTCAGACAAATATTGAGTGGGGGTGCACACCATGATATATGTTGCACATTCTTATATTTTGATTTATTGTGGATTGAGACATAGATATATTTACTGTATTATCTAGATAGTGACCATTATAGTACAGCTTATACGTATTCAAGTCGGACAAGAGTCTGGTTGAATATATAGCTGATATATTTACATATTTCTAGTCCTACATATTTTGGGACTAGGACGTGACATTGAGCTAGATTTAAAGAAGAAGACATGCATGAGCAAACGCTAACAAATAAACTTGCTGAATTCCAACACACCTATGATAAAGAAGAAACAAAGTGGGGTCAAGTCAATGTGGATTATGCATCTTTAGGACGATATAATAATGACACCCTCAAGCAAAAAGCCATAAAAATAGCCCAAGATAAGTAAAATGATTGCACTGCTCATCTAAGATAATATGTTCAAGATTTATAATAGTTTCCTTACTAATATATCTTTGTTTTTTGTCTTGCAACATTTAGTACTAACTTTTTGAAATATCAACAAAAATCTCATCCGCAACTATTTTTGACTGTTTTGACAAAAACATTACTTTCATATATGATTTACGAAAGATGAAGAAAAATCTAGATGTTTTTGTTCACTTAGAGGTATATAATGGATGTGATGAACTAGAAAACTTCATAATTGAAATTTTTAATTCAGAGGTAATATGGGCATGACAACAAAAGATTATTTTTTAGGGTATATGATTGCTCAGAGGTGATGACTGGATGTGGCAGATAGGGTCAAATAAATCTTTTTGGATTAAAGTTTAACTAACAAAGGTTTCGAGCATATTAGTTAATAATTTAGAATGTGTAAACAAGACATGATGGTTAATAAAAGAAACTACTAAATTTTTGGGGTTTAGCAGTAAAAATTTAGCTGGGGAAAATGATTATTCCTAACCCTACCAGGGATTAGGAACAAATACCATTAAGCCCGATGATTATTCAGGGTAGAGAGTTATAAGGAGTATAAGGATTGTTAGAGGTAATAAGAACGTGGCAAGAGAGTACTACTTTGTTGGGAATACATGTTTGAAACTATATTGGAGGAATAATTATACACTTGTTAGTCTCACTTGGGCATTCCAGAGTAACTGGAGACAATTCTTCCAGGGATTTCTGAAGTGGATCTGTAACTGCCTGAACCTAAAACCGGAACAACCTTAGTAATTCAAAACCCATAATCAATTCTTGTAAATAATTTTAGAAGCAAGTAAATTTTTATATAACATAATAATAATAAGGATTCATTATGGTAGCATTAAAAACTAAACATTAAGTAACGTCTAATACAATTCCTAAATATTTGCAATCCTAAATAAGTAAAAGAAATAATAAGTCAAAAGAAATAAAAATAAAAATTATGAAAATATAATTCTCTCCTTACCCTATATTTGAAAAATTCTCCTTTGTAAACCCCTCATTTGGCTTTGAGAACAACAACCTTCTATGCTATTAAGCCACCCCAAAGGATCAAAAGTTGAGTACTTTTGAGCCCAATTGCTTTCCAAGTGTGCCAGTATGCCAGAGTTAGCAAATTCCTTCAAAATTTTGTCCTTGGATCGTCAATAGAGTAAAGAAGTCAGCTGCAAGACTTGATCTCCATCGTCATATTTTTCCAGATCTTTTGTACTTAGAATTTTATAACAATTTTTTTGTATTTGTTTTGTTTTGCAATAAAAAATACACTATTTTTTGTAATGAAAACAAAAAAAATGACGAATCTGCCGGGAAGACATTCTCCTCCGACGAGAAGGTAGTGATACAATCTGACGACATGAAGACAGGCTCTACTCAGATGATGTTGGTCGTGAAATTCGATCAACAAGCTTTCAAAATTATGCTCTCAGGGGATAGCTCAAGTCCCTCTGTAAAATCTCTCAAATTATTTAGAAAAAATAGTTAATTAAATACAAATAATAATAGCAATTGTAATAAAATAAGTATTTATACTCATGGTAGTATATATAAGTATATCCTTAAATTAATAAAGAGTTAAAATAGAAATAGATAAACTCTTGTACATAAATATATAAGTGTAAATAAACTAAATATTGGAATTTTTAATAGATAAATAGAACTTTATCTTAATAAATAAATAGATAGAAATAATAATAACAACAAAAATAAATGTTTTAAAAGTAGCAAAAGAAAATTAATAACATATATGAAATTTAAATAATTAAAATAAAATAAAAACAATTAAATAAAAATAAATAAATAAATATAAATGAATATTGAAAAAAAGAAGGAAAATAAATAAATAAAATACATATCATGAGATATATCAATGATATGATGAACCCCTTAAACCCCGACTCCTTTTCTTCTACTACTCGATGGGAAATATTTTCCTAAATCCTATTCTCTTCAATCGAATCCAAATCTTTTATCCTAAATCTCTATCCCTTAATTCTATTCAAATTTGGAGAGTTATCTATATTAAGGAATTTAAATTTCCTATATAACTCATCCATCAAAACTTTTCATGTTCTTCATCTAAACCAAAGCCTCCACGCGAGCTCGAGAGACCCCCCCATAGATCCAGCGAACCCCCTGGACGCCTGCGAACCCAGCCGACCACCGCGCCATCGAGGAGCTACCGGAGCATGCCTGGAACAGCCGCCCGATCCATGCACAAAAACTTTGCACAACATAGTTTTTGCGACTTCACGGCACAATTTTTTCCTCCTCATCCGATCATTTCTCGATCCGATTGCACATGTATAATCACAACATAACCATCTTCAAACTCTAATAATTATTTGATAAGAAATTAGAGAATAATTAGATAGAAAATATCTATTAAAACACGAAAAAAATATTTTTTTTCCTGAACATATACACAACACCTTACCCGAGCCAACACCCCGTGTTGAAAGGCTAGTAACTCCACCTTCTATTGATCGATCTTTGAATTGATCTCAACAGTATGTATGTAACTTGAACCTCTATAAAACGATATAATTAGTTTATTTTAATTCTAAATAAAATCTAGTTAAAAATTACCTTAAAAATTAGGGAAACTTTATTTTTAAATTGAGAAAAACTCTGATATTGGGTCCGTCCCGACAAACCGGACAACCCCGTCGCGTACCTATTGCACCAAAAGGCAAGTACCATATTTTTTGATCTGTAGCCTTTGACGAAAGTTGAATTAGTTGCGTGTGCACGACAAATTTGACTCGTATCCGTCAAAAGTCTCCATATTAGTACTTTTGCAAATTTTCCAATTATATTGTGTTCGCTTATTGTATCATGATGAAACTTGCGCCATTAGACTCATAGCATTTGGCTTGTCTTACTACCTAAGTTTCATCTTCAAAGTTAGTTGAACAATCACTATTTTGTGGGCCCCACGATTCGATTCAGTAGACAATTTTATGATCGGCTCATCGAAATCCAAATCTGGACATACTGTTGAATTCGTATCGTCGTTTAGACTTTGTTTGACCTATAATATGTTAAGTTTAGAGACCCTTAGTTCTGGCTCAATTTTTGGTTCAAAGTAGGCCACATATAGACCCCGCTTTGTCCCAAAATGTCATGCCCCATGCCCGCGATATCTGTAACGAGTTGTGAACGTACCCAGCATACACCGCAGTATCGGCGGTAGTCAGCTGTCTAGATCTCAAAAATTGCCAATGTTCACATTAGATATCAAATTTTGCTCAATCACAAAAACTAAAGCACATAAAGACAAGAACGAAAATCCACACATGCACACGATCACCATTCCACTAGTAGTCTTTTAGTGTACATCATACAAGTCAACTCTGGAGACAAATCCGGTAAAGTAACCTTATAACAAATATACAAAATTTGATACATCAAATAGATCTCTGACTATAGTCTAATATAATCTCTCAATAGAGTCTTCCGATCCAATGCCCATCTTCCATATCATAACCTGGTTGTCAACGATCCAAGTAGGAAAGGAGAAAGGTACATCCCCATACAAAATGTTACACCATACAAAATAAGGCAATAAAATAAATACAGAAAATAATCGGACAATGTAACTGAATGCGGTAATGGAATGCAACCTGCAACACTATAAACCATGAGAATCAGACCATAAAAAAATAATAACAATCATGCTAAAATTCTACGTGAATTAAAATATTATTTTTAATATGTGGCCGACTAAGGTTAGATTCAGACTTGGTCAAGCACGATAATTCGTGCAGTGTATGTCAAGCTGTGATTCGTACAACAATGAGTTTAGCCACATATCTATTTAATATTTTTTCTCCCTATGGTTCAAAAATCAGAATCAGATACATATCATGCATGCGAAGTCAAGTACAAGAATCTCATCGTGTCAGAAGTCGTGTCTCAATATGCAAGATGCAATTAGACTAGAAAAATAAAGAACTTGCATTTATTAAGTAAGGAGAAACATAAGCACATAGTACTTGCCTTAGGTACAATTGCAAAAGCTGCTTCTAGTCCTATCCTAAACATAATACATGATTTAATTATTAAACCAATTTAATTGCTTAGCCAAAATCTATTAAGTCAAACCTATTAAAACCACCCTAGAGTTAATCTCCCTGTTGTTACAAGGATTTGGATACAAATGTATTATTCGGGAGTCTATCCTAAGACTAACTGAAGCCCAATTATTGTAATTAAAGAAGTCCAAATAATTTAGTAAGTAAATTCTAATTTTATATAAAGCTTCCTTATTTAATATAAATATTAAAAATTTAGACTGAAATCTCACTGAGACGAGTCCAATATTTAATTACATGTGATTAAGTGATTCTGGCTCATTACTAATTAATCTCGACAATTTTCTTTTCAGATCGAGGCCAACATTATTACTAACTTAATAAAACATATATTTTAAAAACCCACTCATATAACTTCTCCCAAGACTCTGCATAATGACACTCCTACCGAGAGAGCAAAAAGAAAGATTTCAAGAAGGAAATAAAAGGAAAGAGAGGGAGAGAGCCAGGGATGTCACTACCATATTTCTAGATGAGCGTATTTTGGTAAATTTGCAAGTCACTAATTTTAGTGACTAGTATTATTTATATTGTGCTATATATATATATATATATATATATATATATATATATATTTGTGCCTTGTATTATTTATTTCTAGTTAGTGGACTAGCTTATTAGTTAGACTTAACACTTGTGAACCAATTAAACTTGTCATGATAATTTATTGAGCCAACTTGGACTAAGCCCAATAGATCCATGTCCACTAACTAGTTTGGAGGATTAGAGTTAAACTTCATTAGTATAGAGACTTCTCGTTATACCCCTCCTTAATTACTCTTCATAATTAATCAATGGTGGAAAATTGGACTTTACAAAGTTGCTTGGAGAAGGGAAAAATCTGGCCGACCCCTATAGAGAGAGCTTCTCTCTCTCCTCTTTATTTTGCACTCTCTTTTTAGATCTCCAATTCATAGATCCCCAATTTCCTTCATTCCTCCATCAAACTCTCTTAATTCATTCACATTTTTCTCTCATTTTCACCACTCAAGGAGCATTGGAGCTTGGAGTTGCAAGGAGAAGTAGCTTTGGCAAGGAGATCGTGTCTATATCATGTCCGTGGGAATAATTCATTGAAAATCCATCTTCCAATTGGTAAATTATGAATTACTTTTTATTGTAGCCTCTAATTCATGTATTTAAACATTAGGAATCATCGTTTGACTTAGGGCTACCCATAGGATCAAGAACTAGGTGTATATGACTTATATTGTGGAAGTTATATGGTGATTTATGTCCAATTAGAGAAAATTTTGAGATTTACACATCAAGTATGTGTCATGAGACAAATTAGATCTAATTAGACCTAGATTGGGGTTTTAAAATTAGATATGTGTCCACAATTAGACACGAGTAGAGCGTATCATAGTATCTTGTGATACGGAGTTCATTTTGGGTAATTTGTGTAAATACTCTTCAATTCCTATTGTAAAAAGTTGCATTAGTTGAGTAATAGTGTATTTGATATGTAGAAATGTTTATTGTGGAGTATTGAGAGTTTTGGTATCTCATTTGGGGGCGTATCAAGGGTATTCTAGTGGTGCACTATGTTGACACAAATTTGTCACTGTCAACCTAATTCTGATAATCGTCAAACATCAGATCTAAAATACAGATTAAGTAGATACTCGATGCAAAGCATATCAATTCCGTTAGTACTAAAGTCAGACTCTGCAACAACTATTGGTTTCTAGTCAAATATAATCTTTTATTTATTTGAGTCTAGGACTGATGTAAGCTGAGTCGCACTAGCAAAATCCAAATACCTATACCCAGATACTAGTCCACTTAAATGAACTAAAGAACCTATCCACGAAATCAGGCCACATTCATTTACAAAGTCTACCATACTAAGAGACCAAACTCGGGCCGAACTCGTGCCAATCTCGGACCGAACTCGGTTACCCTTTTGGTATGAAATCAACCAGTTTAATAAGCTCCTGATTTCTTGGCCCAACGGTTAGAAATTTGAATTAAACCCCATCCGAATTTTGGCCGAATTTTGTTTGCCTATACCTTAAAAATAGTATTAGAATTCTTCATTCTTATACACTCAATCCTTAATCTTCTATCCTATTGTGAGCATACATCTAAGCCTTAATCTTCCCATCTCCAAGAGTAACTCCGTAGTCTTCCTAGTGCCAAGTGCGATCTCAGTCTAGAAGTCTTCAGAGTTGTAAAGAGCTTTATTTTATCAGTTACTCTCTCTATCAAGCTGTGAAGTTGCGAGACTTCGATCAAATCTCGTGGTTGTAAGAGAAGTGGAAAGCCTTCAGATCAAAGCTTGTGATTCACCTCAATTGGTATAAGAATGGGTACTATTTATATAAGAACTATTGCTCATAATCAAAGAAAGTTCTCTTGATTACCGGATTAACATCCAAAGAGTATAACACATGGCAACAACAAGATCACTATTTTCCATCAATGGTAAAAGTTAACTCCTTGATAAGCCACCTGTTTTTAACAGCACTAACTATTTATTTTGGAAAATACATATGAGTGCTTTTCTAAAATATCTTGGCTTTAACTTATGGACTTATGTTACTAATGGTTACAAAAGAGTTGACAAAGCAGATAATAAATATACCGAAGATGGAAAAAAAGCAGAAAGCGATGATGCAAAGGCAATGTATATGCTCTACTGTAATCTAGGAGAAAATGAATTCAAACTTATCTCCAAGTGTAAAATATCATATTAGATATGGATAATACTGGAAGCAACCTATAGAGACAATGAAGAAGAACCTCATGATACTGCAAGCTTGTATCAAGATGAAGAAGCTATAAGTACAAAGAAAGATGCAGACATTGAATGCAACAATGATGACAACAAGGAAGAAGATGTTGCAAACTTATGCCCAAGTGAAAGTCTGTCAATCAATGTAAGCATCAAGTACGAGAATGACAAAAACCTTCAATATACGAAAGACTTGTGCTTAATGGTAAGTGGTGTAAATAATGACTCTCTAACAAAGATATTTCGTATGATTAATTATCTGATGCTTTTAATAATTTATTTGAAGACTATAATAAGCTTGGTCGGGGTTCTATGGACATCTTGCGAGGGGTCTGTTGCTTGGTCAACCCCATCAGTTGCGTGTCCACTGGGTATGTCCATATTTCTGAAGAAGATAGAATAATTAGAAAAGTACGAAGGAAAAATAAATAATAATAATCAAGCAGGATGCAGAAATTCAAGGATGAAGTCAGAGTGGATGAGACCTAGTATTCCCATCCTATTATAGGCTTATTGGGCATGTTATCATACCACTAGCAATTAACTAGACCTGCATGGGCCACCACTAAAACCATGTCACGCCCCAGTCCCAAAATATAAGAAACCAGGCCACGTGGCATTGGCCAGCTGTCACGTCACTAAGGGATTACCCAATTTAATGGACCCAAAGAGATGTGCTACGCTGTCCTAAAATACTAACAAGTTTAATATAGGTAAAGGCTAATCTCATCCACAAAATATCAAGGAGTACTGAAATAAGTGCTGGAATATATATATATATAAGTGCTGATGTCTGAAATGTCATAGTACAAATCAGATAAGTCTGGTAGGAACAAACCCACTACAAAAGATAAAGATAAAAGTGCTGAAACACAATAAGACTAGAGCATCGTCTATCTAGGTAAGAGGCTCCAGCTCCAGGTGCACTTACTACTAAAGATCAGAGAGACTCTGATGGTAGCACTTCTAGCTCTTCCTCGATTGCATACCTCATCTCCTGTCCGGGTCCGTACACTTTGGGGTAGTACGCCTCGTCTAGATCTGGAAGGGAACCAGGTCCTCAGTGGGACATAAAAATATGCCATATATAAATACTGAATAAATAAAGGGGTGAGCTAATCATCTAAGTGAATGCAATGTAAAGACAACCTTGGTACGTATGGGTAGGCGTAGGCATATCGTCCAACGTCCTTTAGAGTGTGGTATCTGCAACATCCATCATTCCGAAGAATGAGGTATCTGTATATATATATCGTCCAACACTCGAAGGAACGTGGTATCTGCAAAGTATATAACATCCGTATCACTCCGAAGAGTGCGATATCTGCAATAAAGGAGGTGGGTGTCCCATACGCCTACTAGTTGTCTTTCTCGCCCAATATGGTTATACAAGTCAAATCCACAATGTGCAAACCACGTAACTATATGCCAAGTCATAGCTTTCCCGAATATTCCTGATTTTGTGCTAAGCCATGATGCACGTCACACGCACCGGCAGCTAATCGAGTACGCAAACTCGTATCCCAATATGAATTGCAACCGTGTTGCGTGTACAAGTGTTAGGTCTAGGAGGATATCAGAATACCCTCACAACTGTAGGTAAGACTACTAAAGTCTAAGTCAGTTATACTACATGTCAACGTATTCATTGACGGCACCCGAGGCAATCTCGGACACACACAGTTATATGTAAGTTCACTAAAAATAACATACAACAGTTTAATAATTAAACAGTAAAACTTGGCAAGGTATACTTGCCTACGTTCTCAAGCTGGACGTGCCAAAAACCTGTTCCCGTAGTTGTGTTTGAGGGGTCTTGTGACTTGGGATCACTAACTGCGTTGTAGGTGCACTCTGTTCAAGACGTACATGAGTTCATGAATTTAATATTTTATAAATGCGTACTTTATATATTTATATAGTATAGTATATATTTATACTTATATAAATATACATAAAAGATATAATATATATATATATATAATTAATACGTAAATAAATATATATAATACATATTGAAGTATATAAATATATACATATAAATATAGTATTTATATACACAATATAAATATAAATAAATATATATATATATATATATATATATATATATATATATATTATACAATACATAATATAAATATAAATACATATATATTTATATATATATAATATTACATATATAAATATATAAGAGTATATGTATGTATAATATATATATATATATGATAATATATATACATATATATATATATATATATATATATATATATATATATATATATATATATATATATATATATATATATATATATATATATATATATATATATATATATATATATATATAATATGATACACAAATAAATATAATATATATAATAATACATATACTATATATACATATATATATAATAGTAATAACATATATATATATATATATATATATATATATATATATATATATATATATATATAATAGTATATAAAATATAATATAATTATATATATTATATATATATACTTTATATAATATAAATAAATAAATATATACATATAATATACATAAATATATATGTATATAGAATTAATAATAATTATAATATATATATTATATATATAATAATATATATATATATACTTTATAATATAATATATAATATATATACTTTATAATATAATATATATTATATATACTTTATATAATATAAATATATATATACATATATACATATAAGTATATAGTATAATAATAATAATAATATATGATAATATATATTATATATAATAATATATATACTTAATAATATAGATAATATATACATTATATATTACATAATATATATTCATATATATATACATATATACTATATATACATATACATATAAAAATTATAAAAATACAAATATATATACATATTTTAGTATATACAATATATTAAATATAATGTATATATATACATATTAATAAATATAATATATAATTATATATAATAAATATAATATATAAATATATATAAATATAAATATATATATATATATATATATACACGTATATACGTACGTATAAAGGGGGGGTGGGGTACCTGACGTGTCAGGGGGGGCCACGGTCGTCGTCGTCGTCGCCGGCGGGGGGCGGGGGGGGGGGGGCGGAGGTCCGGCGGGCCGGCGGCGGGTTCAGCTGCAGCAGTAGCAGTAGCAGCGGCAGCTGCGGCGGCTGCCGCGGCGGAGGCGGCGGTGCAGGGTGGTAGGGCGGCGGAGGAGGTGGTGGCGAAGGTGGTAGTGGCGGTGGCGGAGGTCTGTGGTGGCGGTGGTGGTATTTATGGAGGTCGGGGGGGTCGGCTATGCTGTGGTCGGGGCGCTGTGGCGGGTGCTGGCGGTGGTTGCGGTGGCCGTGGGGGGGTGTGGTGGTGGTGGTCCGGTGGAGGAGGCAACGGTGAAGGGGATGGTGGCGGTGGTGGTGGTTTGAGGTGGCGGGAGGGTAGTTTAGGGTGGTCGGGGGTGGCTGGGCTGCGTTGGTGTGGATGATGGTGATGGCGCTGCGGGGGCTGCCGACGGCGGGTGGCGGCGGCTAGGGTGGTGGCGCGGTGCCCGGGGGGAAGCCGAGGGAGGGGCGAGGCAGTGGTGAAGTGGCCGGAGGTGGGGGAGATGAGGTGAGGGTGGGAGTGAGGTTCGGAAGAGAGGGGGGTGTTTAAATAGGGTTTTAGGGTTAGGGCATTCAGGTAATTTCCTATATTAAATATCTAGATATTTATGTAGATATTTTAGGGTTCCTAAATACATTGAATCTAGGCTTAATTTGGAATGAACGGTATAGGATCACCCTCCAATGGGAGGTGGACACCTCGTACATGCAATTTTGCAGATAAAATCCTGTAGTTTCACAAATTGCACAGGAGCCCTATTAAATTGGGAAATTGCACAATTATAAAATTGTTTGAGAAAAATACCTCATTCCTGAGAGCGATGTAATGAACGAAAATGAGGGGCGGTGTTCAGTGAGGGCCTTGAGGGTGTGGGGGTAAGTCTGGGCAGGGGCTGGGCCTGGTTTTGGGCGATGTGAGTCACCGTATTAATTTATTAGAAATTAATACGCATGGTATTTTCTAATTATTTAAAAATATGCAGGACCAGAATTTAGTGCAGTGCAAGTATACTAGACGTAGTATACTCAAAGTAGAATAACAACGTAATTTAGTTTGGACAAAACAGGTTCCTGTTGGGCCTCTAATTTTGATTGGAACGGACAAGGGTACAGGCTTGGAAATTAATTGAAAATTAATACGGACGTTTGTAACGATATTTGTGCGACTAAAACGAGACTCATGCCAGCATATTTGTGAGTTGCACAAAGTTCAGAATAGTAGACTGGCATGTCTAGGAGAGGTATGTGAACTTTGTTTGGGGATAACAGTCAGTGTAATGCTCTAAATATTGATGTGATGGTCAGGTGTACTAAGCAATATAAAATATTGCTTAAATAATTTAAAAAGTTGTAATAAATCCTAATTTGTTAAAAATAATCCTAATTTCACTATCTAATGCTGAAATCTGGTCGAGAGAGTTTACATCCTCAAAAGTGCATTTCATATAGAATTATTAGGAGACCTTTTTGGATGTTTATTTTTAGTATATTGTTGCATGCTTTTATGTATCTTGTTATGTCCCTCTGAGGAATGGTCACTTTTCAGGTATAGACGATCAAGATTATCCACAGGAGTACGGACCAGGACCTGACGTATCATTTTCTGTCGAAAAAGTCTTACCCTCTGAGTACCCATGACTACTTCATAGCCGATGGATCTTTTTACTATTATTTCTTTATTTGATATTTTATCTTTTATTGGAGTTTCGTTATCCTCTATCATTTTAGCTGATATAGTCGTTTGGTAGTGGATTTGTCTCCACCTGACTATTATTTCTTTTATTGCTTTATACTTGAGACTTTTAGTATTTATTTTGGTACTTCTCTACTTGTGTATATGGATGAGATCTAGCTGCCTTTGACTTGTGTTGACAATATATATGTACCACTTATGAATTATTATTCATAATACATCGTATGTATGTGTTATAGTTTTCATATATTGGAGTTGTCATATATATATACGGCTGGAATGCTTACGTATTCCTAGTCCTACATATTTTAGGACTGGGGCATGACATATTTTTGTGGTGGCCCATGCAAGTCGAGAGTATATTCCTCGGTTACATTATTGTACTGAGCAAACTTGCACTTAGGATTAGAGTATAAGATCTCATCCACTTATTTAACTTCACCCGTAGGATTGAGAGTTGAAGATAAAAAATCTTATCTTTTATAAAGTTGTGGAATAACATACCCGGAGGGATTACTAGGTTATGCGGCTCATCCACTGTCGTCAGAGACTTCCCCGTGGCATCCAGATCATCTACAGAGATATTCTCCAATGGATTATAAGGCTCCTCCAAAGTCGCATCCAGGCCTTGATCTCCTAAAGCCTCATGTGCATGTTCCATGGCACCCACGTCAGACTTTGGAAAGTTGTCTCCTCTTCTTTCTCGACGTAAGAAACCACCGAGGCAAGTGCTCATCTAGGACAATCCCTTTTTGATGGTGTCTGCACAATTTCAGGCAAACCAAAAAAGAAAATGTCATGAAAGGGTGATATAGGAATAAAACAGAGAGGTCTTACGAATACCACCAAATTATCTAAAGTGGGGTCTACTTCAGAAACCACCAGTGCAAGGGGTCCTACCTCTTCTCTTACGGTGCCCTTTGTAGAGGACTTTAATTTTGCCACAGGTCCTGTCTCTGGAGCAGTCTCATCCCTCGCCTTCTTTGAATATCGAGCATGATGGGTCTCGACCTTTGACTTGCATTTCACGACCGAGGGATCATCGAAAGGAGACGTTGTGTCACGCCCCAGTCCCAAAATACGTAGGACTAGGAATACGTAAGCATGCCAGCCGTATGGATATGGCAACTCCAATATATGGAACCCATAACCCATACGTACGCTGTAATATGAATATCAATCCATAAGTGGTTTAAAATATATCACAAGTCACAGGGTACAATCTAAATTTTATCCACAGAAAATCAATATAAATGAATAACCAGCATCTATATAACTAGATCTCAACATAAGTATCTAAGGATGATAGTTGGATGGAAATAAATCCACTACCAACTCGAATAGAAAAGTATAACACAATAAACATAATATAGGAATACCAGCTAACAATCATGGGCTCGAAGAGAAGACATCCTCGAACATATGTAACCATCCAAATCTACGCTCCTGCAAAATACTCAAGAACAGATACACCTGGCAGAGGACCAGGTCCTCAGAGGGACGTAACAAGATACAGAAAAGCGAGCCAACTTGAATACAGTAAACATGCATATAATTTGAAATATAAATAAGTACGCTGTACAAGAAAATCTATATAAATGCAAATAAGGACAACTTTTCGACGTATGGGCAAGGGTAGGCTACTCGATCTACCTCACAACTCATATATACGTCAGTGGACATCAGAAATTGACATACCGCGGGGGTAGCGACCAGCGAGACTCCAGAAATCGATATACCGCGGGGGTAGCGACCAGCGCGACACACGCCCGTAGTGCGAGCTATATACTACGGTTTACTAGAGTGGTTAAAAGCCCATACGCCTAATGATTGTCCTCTCATGATACTAAGTGTCAAGTGTGTGTCAACATATCTAATATATAGTAATGACTAAAAGGAACTACACATGCAATAGATAAACAGAAATACAATAAATATACAAAAATATACTAAGCATGCAAAATACTGTAAGCAATTTGGCAAGGTATCTTGCCTGGTAAGAAAGCTGCAAGGTGTACTGTCCAGAAGTCAAACGCACAGGATCAAAAGCTATGGCCGCAGAACAAATATCTTCGGATACTGAAATAAATATCACCAACATTCCCAGAATAAGCAAAATAGCTAAAAAGTACTTTCCTTTCATCCAATTTGGATACAGGGACAAAACGGTAATTTTGGGTTAAAGTGGGGTCCACGTGTGGCCCACTTTGCACCGAAAAGCGTGCCGAGGGTAACAGTCTCTAAATGGGACAAACTATAGGTCAAACAACTCTAAATGTCAATACGAACCCACCGGTATGTCCAAATGTGGATTCTGATGGACCGAACACAATTTTGTCCAAAAAGTCAACTATGGGGCCCGCCAATTGGCGATTTGGTCAACCGTCTCAGAATTGGGTGAAAATTGGGTCACAAGACCAGCATGTTACCACGAGTCCAGTAGCGCAAGTTTCGTCGCAATCTGACAAGCATGCACAAAATACACGTGAGTTCCACAAAAGTTGCGATACGGAGTGTGTCCGCGGATACGGCCTGATTCCGGCGCGCACACGGGTCCGAATCAGTTTCCACAAATTTTTACTTGTCCGGTTATACTGCGTGCACCGTTCGGTACACTTGGTACACAGCGGGGTGGTCCCGTTTGGCGGAGCGCGCTCCGTTTCACAACTTTTAGAATTCTGGAAAAAGTGGGTTCGCGGGATTTTGTGACGAATTTAATTCTGTCCACAGCAGCTAATAATCTAAGGTTATTTAACAGAAAATAAACTAGGTCAAGTGTTCTACACATATAAAAAAGAATTACCGAATTCGGATCTCTGTGGTGGGAGATACGAACTCGGCAACATGGGTGGTCACCGCAGTTTTCTGCGATCCCAGAATTCGGTCTGCTCGCGCCAACTTGGGTACTGTTTTCGCCTATGGGTACACGTTGTTCGAGGTCTGCTATTATACAAATATGGAAGAGGGTTAAGGGGTGAGCATACCGGTGAAGACGGAACATCGTTTGGTTGAGCAAGTCGACGAAAAACAACTCCGGAGAGAAGGTACCTCGTGTGGGAATCTGCAGTGCGCGAGGTCGGGGTCGTCGGAATTAGTTTGGACGGCCTGACGGGGTTCTCTGGCTGCGGTGGCGGCTCTAGATGAGAAGAGGGGGTATGGAGATTTTAGGTTAGGGTTTTATGAAATTATATATATATATATATATATATATATATATATATATATATATATATATATATATATATATATATATATATATATATATATATATATATAGGATAGGGAGAGAGAATAGGATGGAGGCGGTTCCGCAAGGGGGGCGCTGTGTTTTGGTTGTGGGAATTGGGCTAGCTGCTTGTTGCTAGGCTTTAGTTGGCTGTGCTTTTGTGGGAAAGAATTTTGCTAAGTTGCATTGCTAGTTTTGCTAATGTGGAATAGGAAAGCAAAAGCAAACGTTTGCTAGGTTGGCAAGTTGCTTTAAGAATGCTAGCAAGTTTGCTAGCTTTGGTTGGCTGTGCTTGCTAAGTTGCAAGTTTCTAACTTTTGCTAGTTGGAAGTTGCTAAGTGGAATAATAAAGTTAGTATTATTAATATTATTATTATTAGTATATTATTAATTATTTCTTTATACTTTCTTTTCTTTTCTTTTCTTCTTCTTAAATATACACACACACACACACACACACACACACACACACATATATATATATATATATATATATATATATATATATATATATATATATATATATATATATATATATATATATATTATATACTCATAAGAAATTTATAGATTAGAATAATGCACACCGTTAGGCTAGCAACTGCTCAAGGGGTCTCCTACATGAAATAAATTCTAAAAAATTCCTAATGGTCCCATAAATCCTCTAAGTGCCCGAACACCTAAAATAAAAATTATTAAAAATCTATTTCTCCTAATTAGCCACTAATTACTACAATTAAATTATTAATTAATAATAATAAAAATAATAAATACGGTTTTTTTAGAAATAGGGGTTTTACACGTTGTCTCCTCTTCCCCGGTCGATGGGTCTAACTCCACAAGCAGCGGTCTAGCAACACCCTTTCCCTTTTTATGCATCCTATGAGTTCTTGCTTCTGTAGGCATTAGTATGGTGCCCTCAAGGTAACTCCTCTCTGGATCGAAGCCAAAATGCGGGACGTTGGTCGTACAATAGTATCTCGTCGGTGTGTACAGTATCCTTGGCACGACGATGGCTACTGGAAGTTGAAACTGAGCACAAGTGCAGGTTTTATTATAGTAACTCCACACTCGCGATACATCGAGTAAGTTACCGTAATATCCAAGAGCAGCACTAGGGTTACCCAGCAAGAATTGACTATACCCAAACTGACAAGCAAACCAGCTTGGCAGATAAGGCTCCACAAAGATCGAAGCTCAATTCTGGTACACTAGATGGGAGGGATAGATGGCTTGGAGCCAACGAAAGAGCCTCTCATACAGGTTTCAAGTATCTCCCCCATCATCCGGGTGAATGACGCTTCTCTCGTCATCAGATAACTCAAGCTTAGTCATAAAAAAGGTCAAACTTGTCATGAAGGCGAGCTCCCTCCTACCGACAGGGACCATATCGCACAACTACTTCATCCTTCGATACCTGCGGATTAGGGCATCGACCGTTACCATGTCCTCATCACTTCCAGGGTGCATCAGGGATTTATGATGCAAAAAAAGCCAACCCATCAAGTAATGGTAGGAAAGCTTGACCCTATTGAAATATCCTTTGCCAAGATGGTCTTCCACCTTCTTAGCAAAGTTTCGAAGACCATAGTGGATACAACAAACCATGGCCGGTAGAAGGGCCGAAAGCCAACCTTATGGTAGGAAGAATAAAGTTGCGACTGATCCTTTCTATCGTCCCGGATCCACCCGAGACTACACAGTTGAATAGCCAAAGCATCAAATATCCCAATAATATGGCCTTAGCTGACAGCTTATGGGTATCCATGTAGAAGTAGCTAAGCTCCTCTCCAAGGTCACCAAGCTCGTCGAGGATTTTGTCACTTTCCTCCGAGGAACCCTCAACTTCCTCACCCTGGGCAGCTAACTTCCTTTGCGCCTGAATCAAATTAGCAACTTCTTGCTTGGATCGGGGTACTCGGACATGAACTTTAGTAGACCCCTTCGGTTCCAAAAATAGAAAGTGGGTCCATGTCGTGATATGAGGGGAAGCTCCCTTAGAAGACTTCTTCTTCTTCTTCGACATCCTCTGACAAATACCGTGGTGGCACAATAACTCCCGGTATACCGTCAAGATCTCCAGATTCTTTGCCTCTAACTCTCTGAGTTTTTTATTACTCGGAGTATACTCTTCATAGGGTACTTCACCCCAAGGAAGTTTTGAGACAACATGCATTTCATCCAAAACCAATCCTATTTTGCAGCCAGGCGTAAAGAAGGTCCCCGTGCGATAATTGTATAGTTCTATAAAGGTGATGAATAGAGGTTGGTTCATCTCTAGACCATAATATATTCCTCTCACAGCAACGAACAAGTTGGGCGCTCTAAGCTCCCACTCATACTTCTTCAAAATCCACAGGGACAGGCGACACCAGGAGGGGCTGTAATGCGTCTAACTAACATTTCGCAACTTTCCAGGGGGATAAGGCCCCTTCTTCGCAACCTGATAAAGGAAAGTATCTGCCGCGTATATACTAAGATTCGACCCCAATTCACTTTCGAAGAGGCCGGGTTTCAGTCCAAGCAAGGGATACGAGGGTGACTCCTTCATATTGAAAAACTCCCCCTTAGTCTTACCGGTCCCATATCGGACATTGCCAACAAGGGGCCCCTTCTGCTCAGGTGTCAAGTTCCAACTCGTTTGCCTCAAGCTCATCCGTACCCTCAAATCCGACAAAGGTAGGTGACACTCAAAAGAAGGGAGAGACATCTCCATCCCGCGAAAGGTAAAGGACAAGTTCTCCATGGCCGTCCCTATCTCAGGATGATAAGCCTTTTGCACATTCCCGAACAAAAAATATGGCTTCTTAAAGAAATGGTGACCATCCCCCGTGGGGATCTCCCCCGAGTTTATTTGGCTCAACAAGAAGAAGCTGATATGTTCGGTAATCATCTGTTGTCACTCAGTCAGGAGGCCTTTGTCAATATGAACTTGTATGGCAGCAACTAAGTCCCCGAGATTAACATTCAGCGAAAGCAGGTTATGGCCAAGAAGTAGCACGCTTGAAGGTAAAGCGGGTAAAGTCACTGCAAAACAACAAGGGAACTCGATCAGAATTATTGAGAGAACTTATCAATGTTCTAAGTGAGACACTCATGCGGTTGAGTTACTCATGCGGCTGAGCTACCCATGCGGATGAGATACTCATGCGACAGAGTTTAAGCATGTGGCTTGGTTACCCATGCATCAAAGTTACTCATGAGACAGGGTTACCCATACGACAGAGTAGTTTATGCTGCCAGATTACCCATGAAGCTGAGCTACCTATACGACTGTAAAAATTTAGCGCATGTTCTAGATGATGGCTCATCCATACGACTAACAGTGCATATGTGTCTCTGTGTCCCAAACATGACTTAAACATACCCATGATCGACGGCTGAATGTCGGAAGGAAGCAGAGGAGGATCTGCCTAGATAGCACGACCCTTCCCCTTGTCTTTGCCCTTGGGGGCCTTTTGGCAGCAGCAGTAGAGGAGGAAGCTTTGGGAGGGGCCATGGCAGCAAGGAAGGAGAAAGAAAGAAGTTGAAGTATAAAAGCTTTTCTCTCTCCTCAAGGCCTCTTTATATAGGCATGAATATATGGCTCAGGATAATGATGACGGCCATTTCAAATCCTGATCCGCCTTGATCCATGTAACAGCGAGGGATTACGATGACACCTTGATCGTTGAGCCACTTTATCCACAGTAAATTGTCGCCTCAGAGTCTACACCAGGAAAGGCTCAGAATCCCAAGTGATCCGCTCAAAGATCAAGCCAAATCTCGTCATTAAATAAAGATTGGATAGTATGGCAGAATAATATATGCGGCAGTGTGTCTATGTGGCACGCCACCCATACGGCCAAGGCGCTTATCCATGCTTCTTGTTCAAAGTATTCCAAACTTATCAGTTTGAAAACTTTGTAGAGGGTCTTGAATAAGCATGGAAATCTAAAGAAGACAGGCCGCATAGAGCCCATGTGCCCTCAAAATGATGGCAGACCACATAGAGCCCATGTACCCTCGAGATTAAGACAAGCCGCATAGCCTGTAAAAGCATCCATGCCGCCCGAACAGTCACGGAGGTAGAAAGTCGCATAAATCTCTAAAACATCATTAATTACCTAGAATAAAGCTCTGACATGGAATTTATTCTCCTGGTCGCTTTGAGAACTATAAAACACGAAAAGACAAATCGATGACTTTGTCAAGCGTGCAGCGTCATGTGTTCGCTTGTATGCAGCCATAAAAATATGCGGCCTCGACTTCATGCAGCCAAAATGTCCATCAGACTAAGGCCCGAAAAGAGCATATATGTGGCCAAGACTCCATGCGGCCCTTAGCTTGCAGGATCTTTTCGTTACAACCAAAAAGATCTTTACTCAACCAGTGCTGACTACATGTCCAGCTGACCAAGTCACGCACACAACGGGTTAAAAATAACTCCGAGATTTTATCAATCACATATCCCAACAAAGACTACATGGCAGCTTGTCTGTGGTATGCGACCACAGTTGCAACCGTATTATGTTAAAGGAGCCCCATATGGCCAACAATAGAGGCACATATGCGACACTTATAGCCCGTCAGCATAATGGCTATAAATAGTGGGATAGTATACCCACACAAGAGAGACATAGCAACACATGAGAGAGAAACACAGAGAAAGCATTATTATTTCCTTATCGGACCGTCAACAGAGTAAATGAGTCACTATAGTACTCGATCTCCATCGTCACACTCCCCAAAATTAAAAACAATTATACTTAGATTTTTTGTCTAGAATTTCTTTGTACTCTTTTGTTTGTTAAACACACAAAGTTTGTTTCAATTTTGAATCAATGACAAACACTTATATGTTCCTCATCTTACTTTATACCTCATATCAGTCAGTAGCATTTGTGATAGTGGATTTATTATTTCTTTTGATTCCCTTACATGTTCTGTGAAGGATCCTCGTACATGCCAGATGATTTCTCGTGCTCATATGAAGGAACGATTGTACCGCTTAGAGTTTCTTCATCTTCTATCAACTCAAACTTTGAGTTATAGTCATGTTGTTATCGTCACGTCTGCTGTCGACTTGTGGCACAAACGCTTAGGTCATATTTTAAAGCCTCGTCTAAAGACTTTATTCCATAGTGGAGCGCTTGGACGTAGTTCTTTCTCTTTTTATCCATATGTATGGGTTATAAGTTGGCAAAATACATAGCTCTACCTTTTCCTAAGAGTTTAACTAAATCCAGTAGTATTTTGGAATTAGTTCATTCTGACATATGGGGACCTTCTCATATCCCATCTATGATATATTTTCTCTACTATGTTAGCTTTATTGATGATTATACTCGTTAAAATTGGGTCTATCT
>JAYESA010000481.1:162500-174714 GCA_036927795.1 Iris macrosiphon
CTTGGGAGAAATTTCTGGAGTACTTCAATGAAAAATACTTCCCTGCTACAGTCCAAGATGCTTTGTATTCCTAGTTCCTGCACCTGGAACAAGGGAACCTGTCCGTCGACGCTTACGATGCAGAATTCTGCCGACTAAGTCGATTCGGTACCCTCCTGATACCGAACGAGTTGGCGAAGGCCAAAAGATTCCACCGTGACCTCACCCTAGAACTTCAGAGGTATACGACGGCACAATCAAGGATCTCTTACGAAGAGGTTCTTACTGAAGCAAGGGTGCAAGAAGCAATTGGCCGAGGAACAAGACGCCCGAATCCAACCATCCCGGCCAAAAACCAGCAAGGAGCAGGAGGACCTAACCGTCGTCCACAGAATCAGACACACCAGACGACGGGGCCCTACCAGAAGAAGGAGCTCCCAACTTGTCACTATTGTGGCAAGAAGGGGCATTATATCAATGACTGCAGAAAGAAGAAGGGACTCTGCCTAGTATGTGGAGCTAGCCAGCATATGGCTAGGGACTGTCCACAACGCAAAGATGGAGCCCCGGGCCAGAAGACGCATACCTCAACTGGAGGTGCACATCCCTCAATATCGGGAGGATATCAGAGGGGAGCACCCCTGGCTACACAAGAAGCCCAGCTCAACAAAGCCAGACAACAGTCTGGAGGACAAAGGCACGGGCAAGCCTTTGTCTTAGCTGCAGTTGCCGAAGAACCCGAAGGAGAAACCATCGCAGGTACCATTTTAGTTGCATCATTACCTGCAACTGTATTATTTGATTCTGGTGCAACCCTATCATTCATATCTAGTAAATTCGTAGCCATGCATAAACTAGTTACTTCCCCACTACCCAAGTGCTGGAAAATTCTTACCGGAGGAGGTATTGTTCCAGTTACCAATATTATTGAAACATGTTCAATAATTGTTTGTAGTAGAGAGCTAAGAGCGCAATTTTTGGTACTCCCTATGCCAAATTTCGACGTCGTCTTAGGCATGGACTGGTTAATCCAGAACAATGCTATCCTAGACTGCCGAAAAGGTAGTATCATCTTTAGACCCCCAGACTACCCGGAGTTCGAATACGTACGAGGTACCATCGAGCAAGGAGTAGGCCAGACTCCTAAAACTTACATGGCGATGGAGATAGAACCCCCAGCACTCATTGCAGAATTCGAAGACGTATTTCCAGAGGAATTGCCAGGCCTACCGCCTGACAGAGAAGTAGAGTTCACAATTGAGCTGATACCCGGAGCTGCACCGGTATCCTCAAATGTGTACCGACTGGCGAAGAAGGAGCTTGACGAACTAAAGCTGCAACTTGAAGAACTACAAATCAAGGGATTTGTTCATCCTAGTGCATCACCCTGGGGAGCACCAGTGTTGTTTGTACCAAAGAAGGATGGAACATATCGGATGTGTATTGATTACAGAGCCCTCAACGCTTTGACAATCAAAAATAAGTACCCCTTACCGCGAATTGACGATCTGTTCGACCAACTGACGGGAGCTGTGGTATTCTCAAAAATAGACTTGAGATCTGGCTATCATCAGGTCAAAGTACGGAGAGAAGACATTCCAAAGACAGCATTCAGGACTCGCTATGGTCATTACGAGTTCCTGGTGATGCCATTTGGACCGACTAATGCACCAGCCGTATTCATGAACCTGATGAACAGAGTCTTCCACCAATATCTGGACCAGTTCGTGGTAGTCTTCATCGACGACATCTTGGTGTATTCAAAAAGCCACGAGGAGCACGAAGAGCACTTGAGACTAGTGCTAGAGACGCTGAGACGTGAGAGCCTTTATGCTAAACTAAGCAAGTGCGAGTTCTTCCTTGATCGTGTCGCTTTTCTGGGACACGTGATCATAGGAGAAGGCATCTTGGTGGACCCAGCAAAGATCTCATCTGTCGAGACATGGCCAACCCCTACCAACGTCTCAGAGGTGAGAAGCTTTCTAGGACTTGCCGGATATTACCGGAGGTTCGTAGAAAACTTTGCAAGAATCGCAGAGCCAATTACCCGTCTTACCCGCAAGGACCAGGAGTTCATCTGGTCTGAGGAATGCCAGACAGCTTTTGATGAGTTGAAGAAGCGTCTGACTACTGCCCCCATCTTAACCATACCATCTGGATCCGGAGGTTTCGTCATCTATAGCGATGCATCCGGAAAAGGATTGGGTTGTGTCTTAATGCAACATGGGAAGGTTGTAGCTTATGCCTCAAGACAATTGAGAACTCATGAGAAGAACTACCCCACTCACGACTTGGAGCTTGCCGCCGTCATCTTCGCCCTGAAGCTATGGAGACATTATCTATACGGCGAACGAGTGGAGATATTCACCGATCACAAGAGCCTGAAATATGTCTACACTCAGAAGGACCTGAACCTAAGACAAAGACGATGGCTCGAAGTAATGACAGACTTCGAGATCGATCTGCAGTACCATCCAGAAAAGGCTAATGTAGTGGCTGATGCACTAAGCAGAAGACCATCGACATTCTTTATGATCACCCAACCAGGTCTGCTGAAAGATCTAGAAAAGTTGGGAATAACGGTCATTATGCCAGGAATTGACGATCAATTATCAAACTACCAGCTACAATCAACATTGGTCGAAAGAATCAAAGCTGCTCTACCAGCAGATGCAAGATTTCAGAGGCTTCGATAAAGAACAGATGCTGAAATCCAGACAGGATGCCACATACACGAAGATGGGACTCTAAGATATGGAGAACGTCTTTATGTTCCAAATGGAGAACTTCGTGAGGAGCTGATGTCAGAAGCTCACAGCTCAACATACTTTATACATCCTGGAGGCACAAAGATGTACAGAGATCTGCGACAATACTACTGGTGGCATGGAATGAAGCGAGAGATAGCACGCTTTGTGGCAAAGTGCCTGGTGTGTCAGCAAGTCAAAGCTGAACATCAGAGATCAGCAGGTCTACTTCAACCCCTCCCAATACCCGAGTGGAAATGGGAACACATTACGATGGACTTTGTTACGGGCTTCCCAAGAAGTCCCAGTGGTCGTAATGCTGTATGGGTAATCGTAGATAGACTCACAAAGGCTGCTCATTTCCTACCTTTCAGAGTCGGACAATCTACCGAAGTCTTGGCAGACATGTACATGAAGGGGATAGTGCGTCTGCATGGAGTACCAGTCAGCATAGTATCTGACAGAGATACGAGGTTTACATCTTACTTTTGGTGAAGTATGCAAGAAAGTCTTGGTACCCGCCTTAAGTTCAGCACCTCGTACCACCCTCAGACAGATGGCCAATCAGAACGCACAATCCAGACACTTGAAGATATGCTGAGAGCCTGCATGCTTGATTTCAGCGGATCATGGGAAGATCATTTGCACCTGGTAGAATTTTCTTACAACAATAGCTATCAAGCGAGCATTCAAATGGCTCCCTTTGAAGCATTGTATGGCAGGAAATGTCGTTCCCCAGTATGCTGGAGCGATATTGGCGAAAGACAGATCTTGGGACCAGAACTGGTTGTTCGTACGGTGGAGAAAGTAAAGAAGATACAAGGACACCTACGAGCTGCACAAGACAGACAGAAGCACTGGACAAATGTTCATCGACGACCTTTAGAGTTCCAAGTGGGAGAGCATGTGTTTTTGAAAATCTCACCCACCCGAGGTACTATCAGATTTGGAGGAAGAGGAAAGCTGAGTCCAAGGTACATTGGACCCTTTGATGTATTAGAACGCATCGGAGAAGTTGCTTACAGACTAGCTCTACCTCAGACTTTGGAAGGAGTACATGACGTCTTCCACGTATCTCAGCTGAGAAGGTACATTCCAGACCCGAGTCATGTACTGGACCATTCAGAGATCACCGTCGGCCCAAGCTTATCGTACCAGGAGGAACCTGTAGAGATCCTAGATCGTAGCGAGAAGGTATTGCGAGGCCAGACTATCCCTCTAGTTCGTGTTGCATGGAGACATCATGCACCAGGTGAATCAACCTGGGAACGAGAAGCAGATATTCGACAGCGTTTCCCCCATCTATTTCCAAACCAGGGTATGTCCTAATATTTCAAAACAATATTTCATTTTCATTATATGTCTGTTTTTATTTCGAGGACAAAATATTCTAAGGAGGGTAGATTGTAAACTCCCTCGACCAGATTTCAGTAATTTAGGATTTATTTTAGCTAATTAGAATTTCTGTAACTTTTTATAATTTATTTTGTTTACATATCCTTTTCAATTACACCTGTACTTCACACAATTGTTTAGGGCATTACACTAACTGTAATTCCCAAACAAAATTCACATACCTGCCCTAGATATGATAGACTATTTTCCAGAATTTTGTGCAACTCCCAGATGAGTTATTTTGAGCCTCGTTTGGGACGCACAAATATCGTTACAAAAGTTTGTATTTAATTCCTATTTTATTTCTTGCTCTTTAACCATCTCTGTACCCCTAGAAATTTAGAACCAACAGGCACCTGTTTTACCCAAACAAAAATACGATAATATTCTACTTTAGATATACTACAATTAGTATATTGACACCGTAGTAAAATTATGACCCTACCTGCCTCTAAATAATTAGAGAACATCATGCGCAGTATTTATTAAATAATAAATACGGTGACCCGTATCACCTAAAGAACCAGGCCCTGCCCCTGCCCAGGCTCACCCCCACACCCCCCAAGGCACTCCCCCAGGTTTCCCCCTCATTTCTGTACAAAACAGTATTCCCAGGAATCAGTATTTTTAAATAAGCAAATTGCGTAATTACGCAAAATACCAATTTTGGGACCTAATTACAATTTATGAAATTTCAGGGATTTTTATGAAAATTTCCAGTGTGAGGTGGCATCACCTCATTGGCTGGTGAATGTGGACCGCACACATGTCGTGTGGGTCCCAGAAAAATATCTAAATGGCTGCTAAAAATATCTAAAAACCCAAAATACCCAAAACACCCCTAAACTTCCCCCTAATTACAACCCTGCCACTCCCCCTAAACCTATATAACCCGACCCCCCCCTCTCATTCCCAACTCACTCCACACCCTCTCCGGCCACCCTCCGCCCACCGGACCCCTGCCCAACTCCTCGCCACCTCCCTTCCCTCCTCCCCGACCACCGGAGCCCCGCCCTAGCCGGCCGTTCCGCCGCCGGCAGCCCCTACAAACCAACTCCACCAACACCAACACCCACAGCCACCACCACCCGAACCACTTCCACCACCGCCTCCGGCCGTCGTCGACCACCGCCACCACCCCCAAACGCCTCGCCACCACCTCCTCCACCGTTCCGACCAACCCCCTGCTACCCCCGACCACCACAGCCGCCGCCATCACCTCCACAGCGCCCCGACCCCTCTCCCCGACTGCACCACCACCCCCATCCCGACCGCCTCCAGCCACCTCCACCGCCACCGTAGACCCCCACCACCACTACCAACCTCACCGCCACCATCTCTTCCGCCGATCCCCCGTCCTGCACCGACCGCACCACCGCCGCTGACGCCGCTGCCACCGCTGCAAGCCGGCACTGCTGCTGCTGCTGTTAGCTGCTGCTGCCGTTGCAGCCACCGCCACGGCCAGCCGCCGCCTCCTCCGCCGCCGTGCTCCCGCCGGCGACGAGCCCAGGGCCCCACCTACCTGACCGGAACAGTACCCCCCCTCTAATGTACGTATAGGTATTATTTTATGTATACGTATGTGTATATGTATATATATATGTATATACTTATATATATTAATATACTATATATATACATTATTATATATAATTAATATTATATTATTATATAATACTGTATAAATACAGTATTTATGTATTTATAATTTCTGCATTTTTTATTTATTTATTTATATATGTCTATATATATCTATATATATATATATATATATATATATATATATATATATATATATGTAATTATATATTATATGTATATAACTATATATATAATATAAATACAGTATATATACTTAAATACTGTATTTTATACAGTATGATATATATGTATTATTTATGCATTTTATTTTCTGTTATTTAACTATTATATATATATATATGTAATATATATATATATATAATTTCTTTTCTTTCTTTATATATATGTATATCTATATATATATATTTAATTATATAACTATATATATATTATATATACTTAAATACTGTATTTTATACAGTATATAAATATATATTATTTATTTATAATTTCTATTTTTTTCTTTTTTTAATTTTTTTATTATATATACATATATATATATATATATGTATATGTATATATATATACATATATATTCTATATATAATTATATATATATTATATATATATATAATTATTACTTTTACTATATACCTATATATATATATTAAGTATATATATATATTGTAATATATTATGTATATATATTTTTTCCTTTCTTTTCTTATATATCTATATATATTTTTACATAGTATTTATTATATATATACATATAATATATATGTATATATATATATGCTTTTCTTTTATTTATATAATTATATGTATATATATACTATATCATATATATGTATGTATATATATAAATATATATATGTATGTTTAATTCCTGCATCTTTTTATTTTCTTTCATATATATATTTATATCTATATAATTATGTATAATGTATATATAATTATTATAAAGTATATTATATACATAATAATATATATGTACATCTAAAAGAATCTATCTATTACTTATCTTTTTTGAGAAGAGAATCGTTGGTTTGACCCACGAACTACGTGGGAAAATAAAGAGACCTTAATGAATCATTGGTTTGCATCTCGGATGCTTGGGAGTCGGATTATCGGCTTCTTGTAAGCCCTTGACGGGATTCATGGTCGAAAAGACTAGCAGCAGCTCCCGCTAAAGCAGTTCCGACCCCCTTCAATGCCATCTTCAATCCCTTCCCTCACAGCATTTCAGCATTTTTTTCTCTTTTATATATATATATATATATGAGAATATATATATCTATATATCTATATATGTATATATTACCTATTATATATATATTATTTATTATATCATATATATGTATGTATATATGTATCTTTTTCTGCTTTTCCCTTTCCTTTATATATATGTAAATATATATATACATATACGTATACCTATATGCTATATATATACATACTATATATGCTATATCTATATGTATTTATATATACTCTATATATGTATTTGAACCCTATATATATATATATATGTATTATATGTATATATCTACATAAGAATATATATACTATTTAATTATGCCTTTTATTAAATTGGTATTTACGAATCCTGTAAACATCTTAAACAGAAAACATCTCCAGCACAGTCAGTGACCCCCTGTCACAAGGACCCTCAGTCTTGACAGTGGGATCAGTTGTCCAGCACAGTCAGGAAGTAGGCAAGTATACCTTGCCAAGTTACTGTTTAAATTCAAATGCTATTTTATGCTATTTTCTTTCCTAAATTCCATATAACTGAAAGTACCTGAGCTTGCCTCAGGTACAGTCAACAAATACGTTGACACGTAGTGTAAATAACTTAGTATTTTACAGACTTACCAACAACTGCGAGGATATCCTAATATCTTCCTAGACCCTATCACGGGAACACGCAACATGGTTGTAATACATATTGGGATGCGAGCTGCGTAATTGATTAGCTACCAGTACGTATGACATGCATCACGGCTTAGCATAAAATCAGGAAACTCAGAAAAAGTATGACTTGGCATTTAGTTACATTGGGCGGGAAAGATAACTAGTAGACGTATGGGATACCCCCTCCAAGAGTCATTTATCCTTCGTACCATACTCTTCGGAGATGGTCGATTGCAGAGCTACCCGTGTGTCCGGGGGCATATGACACATATACTAGCCAGTCAACACGATTGGTGAATTAAGTCAGCATATGTCAAACCTACACTTTCCCATGCGTACTACAAGGTCTTTACTTGCATTTCACTTAGATGGTTAGTACCCTGTATTTACTTATTTTATTCAGTATTTACATACCTGGCATGTTGTTTCTTGTATCTTGTTATGTCCCACTGAGGACATGGTTCCCTTCCAGATTTAGACGAGGCATTCTATCCTACGGTGTATGGTCCCGGACAGGAGACCAGGTGTGCTACTGAGGAAGAACTAAAGGAGACACCATCAGAGTCCACCTGATTCTAGAAGCGTGCTCTCTTGGGGATGGAGATGTTTTGCTAGATAGACGATACTTAGTCTATCTGGTTTACTGCACTTTTATTATATTTTTGTAGTGGGTTTATTCCCACAAGATGTGTATTATTACATTTTCAGACTCAGCATTATATATATTCAGCACTATTTCCTGACATTTTCTGTGGATGAGATAGATTTGCATGTATTAAACTTATAGTAATTTTAGGACAGCGTAGCACGTTCATGTGGGTCCATAAAACCCTTAGTGACGTGTCAGCTGGCAAATGCCACGTGTCCTAGTTCCTCTCATTTTGGGACTGGGGCGTGACACCACCGTTCCAATCTTCCTACAATTTATAGGATGTTTACTACTATAATTCATACTCAATTCAATGCTAGGATTAAAAAAATTCGTTCTAATTGTGCGTGTGAGTCTCTCTCCACTACCATGAGATTTATTTTATAATCTTATGGTACCATTTTTTAGTAGTCTTGCCCTTACAATCATGAACAGAATGGGGTAGTCAAGAGCAAACATCGTCAAATTCTTGAGACTGCTCGTGCTCTTTTGTTATCTTCTTCTGTTCCACAAACGTTCTGGGCAGAGGTCATTCTTACCTCTGTCAATCTTATCAATATACACACCTTCTTCTGTTTTGTCTGGTCGAATACCTCATGAGGGTCTTTTTTCATGTCCTCCTGATTACAGTATGATTTGTACTTTTAGGTATGCTTGTTTTGTTCTTCTTCCTAAGACATAACGCCCGAAGTTAATAGCCCGATCAACCAAGTGGGTCTTACTCGGTTTTATTTTTAAGCACAAGGGATACCGTTGTTATGATCCCTTGTCCCATCATCTTCATATATCTCGCATTGTCACCTTTCTAGAGGACTCTCCTTATTTTACTGTCCCACCATCGGATATCCTTTTTTGTACCCTCCAACTCTATCATCAAGTATTTTTATTGATCATACTCATTTTCTTTCCTCTCCAGGTACAGCTCCTTCTATGATGCCTTTATCACTGTCTCATGAGGACCCTCCATATATTCCATCATCCTCTACTACACCATCATCTCCACCATCTACGTCTCTACCACCACCTCTCTACTAGTCACAACGTACTCATCGACCTCCTGCTCGTTTTACTCAATCCCGATTATTCTAGTCCACCGGACAAGTTTGGTTTTGCTACACTAGCCTCATATTCTTTATAGTTTTATTCTTTTTTTACCGCTATTCATACTACACGAGAGCCCACTTCTTATCAAGAGGCTATTCAGTATCTTGAGTGGCAGGAGGCCATGACAGAGGAGTTTTGAGCATTTCAGCAGACAAGTACTTGAAATATTGTTCCACTACTAGACGAAGTCTATCCTGTTAGTTGCAAGTGGGTCTTCAAGGTCAAGTATCGACCTGATGGATCCATTGAGCAACACAAGTCTCGCCTTGTTGCCCAAGATTTTATACAGGAGCATGGAATTGACTATGATGAGACCTTTGTACTTGTTATTTAGATGACCATAGTTCGTACATTACTAGCTGTTGCTGCCACTCGTTAGTGGTAACTCTATCAGATAAATATAAAGAATGTATTTCTTCATGGTTCTCCATCTAAGGTTGTCTATATGGAGCCCCCTCGAGGACTTTCTACTCTGCCAGGACATATTTGTCACCTTCGTCGTGCTATCTATGGTCTCAAGCAAGCTCCCGAGCTTGGTTTGAGTATTTTAGGAATGGTATATGCGAGACAGTTTTCAACATTGTTCTCAGGAAGATTTTTTGTTTGTGCGGTCGTCACCGCAGGGGCGAGTTCTTCTTTTACTCTATGTGGATGACATAATTTTGACTAGCGATGATTCAGTAGGGATTGTAGCTACTCAGAGGCACCTTCATCAGCAGTTTCAGATAAAAGACCTTGACAATATTTAATATTTTCTTGGACTCAACATTGTACAAGTTAAGAGAGGGATACTAGTTTCTTAGCAGAAATATACTTCGAAGATTATTTTGTCTGCTGGTCTATCGGATAGTCGCACAATTGATACTCCTTTAGAGCTTCATGTGAAGCTTTGTCCCACAGATGGTGAGCCTCTAATGGATCCTCCTCACTACAGATGGCTAGTGGGTCAACTTGTGTATCTTTGTTTGACTAGGCCAGATATTTTTCATACAGTTAGTATTATTAGCCAGTTCATTTTCGTGCCTCGATCAGCTCACTATAGTTCCTTACTTCATATTCTCCGATATCTTCAGGGCTCTATTATGCGCTCATTATTTATGTCTTCTACATCTACTCTGGAGCTTCGAGCATTTTTTGATGCATATTGGGCAGGAGATCCGACCACCAAACGGTCTACTACATAATTTTGTTTGTTTCTTGGAGATTCATTGATCTCATGACAAAGCAAAAAATAAGATGTTGTTGTATGTTCTTCTGTTGAGGTAGAGTACAGAGCTATGGCTGCCACTACTAGGGAGATCGTCCATGTACGTAGACTACTCTCTGATATAGGGATTGCTCCTACAAGACCTATGCCACTTCACTGTGACAATAACAGTGTTATATAGATTTTAAATAATCTGATTTTTTATCAATGGATAAAGCATATTGAGATTGATTGTCACTTCGTCCGTGAGAAATTTTTGGCTGGCACTATTTCTCTACCACATGTGACATCCGTTGATCATCTAGCAGATTTCTTTACAAAGTTATACCCCACACCGCGATTTCAGTTTCTATTGAGCAAACTCAGGTTGTTTGATCCACCATGAGTTTGAGGGGGGTGTTAAGAATAATTTGATTTAGGATTAGATATTAATTTAATTTAGGATTAGATTCTCTCTCCTATATTGATACATATTTCTTTCCCTACTCCTATACGTATATGGATACATTCTCTCTCTCTCTCTCTCTCTCTCTCTCTCTCTCTCTCTCTCTCTCTCTCTCTCTATATATATATATATATATATATATATATATATATATATATATATATATATATATATATATATATATATATATATTTGTAGTTGTATTGCCTTTTTATATTATTTATTAATAAAATTAATATTGTTGATTTGTTTCAAAAACTACATCCAAACAGACCCTTAGCTTCTCTCCAGACAACAAAACAACCCCCTAAAGTTTACATTTTGGATCTCTCTGACTACTTTCAAGAATCATCCCTTTTTTTGGAAGAATGAATTGTCGGTTCCTAAAGTATAAACTTTTGACCTCTCCATTAATTTACTCCTAACGCTAACTTGGTATCAAGATTCGTGAATGGAATTCTTTGTATTTTCTCGCGTCTCACAAATTAGAGATTATCCAAAACAGGAAAAAAAACAATAGCAGCAAAACCGTTGGATTTGAGTAGCAATTTGGGTATAAAATGTTTATTCAAAATGTCAGTTTTGAAATGGCTCAAAAGTCAAAACAACATGCATATTTTATTTCTTTTGATTCTATTATCCAAATAACCTCTCTACAGGATACTCTATATATGAATAACATTTCATAAAAAAAAATTATTCCAACTTAGCCCAATTATAAATATGAATAAATTTTATATTTTTAATGTCTCGTCTTATGTAACTTCCTTTCACGTAATAATGATTATTTGTATATTTCAAACACTACATACATACATGTATTAGTCTCTTAAAACTATGTTTATCTCTTTTCTCAATATATATATCTTGGATTTAACATGATGTGATGCTTTATTAATTAGTTATTAATGTAGTATATATTTTACATTTATACCACTTGAATTAAGAATAATTAAGTCAAAATAATAATTTTTGTAACTACACCACTTCTAAATTATAACATTCTCATAGTAATAAAATTGCTTTGATTCCAACATTATGACTATAGAAAAGGTTTACTGTACAATATTTTGAAGTTGTCCTTTTATTCATGGAGCTACATGGCATCACACAAAAGATTAAGAAGCGGCCTAAAAAAATAAAAAAGTGAATTAAATTTCAAATTCATATGCTTGCACATTTTAGTTTAT